>APFE031247576.1:12963-54466 GCA_000404065.3 Pinus taeda | reverse complement strand
CGCCTTTTGGCCTTTACAGGAGTACGCACCCATCCCTTGACTTACAGAGCGTACAAGTACGCAGGTACAATGAGCTTGGGATGCGTACACGCAGGCAAGGTAGAGAGAACCTGCGTACCCAGAGACAAACATGTTTTTTAATGACTTTCTCTCTTTCTTGAAGTTTGACATGGAGAGCAGAGGTATAAGGCTTGACAAGGAGGATAGTATGACTGTTGATGGAGCCATACTAACTGCAGATAGTCATGGTGACAAATTTTAGTGTAACACAAACTCATTATGCAACCATACACTAAACATACTAACCAGTACGTAGGGCCATCCGAGAGACACAGATGATTACGAAGATGCTGCACTTGATGAACTGAGCATTGGGCAGGTAATTAATATGTCTCAGTGCTCACAAGAAGCACATACAACGAACATCGAGAAGCAGACCCAAAAGAAAAATGGTTGATACAATCTCAAAAGTCAAGGGGCTCCCCCTACATTTAGGGAAATGCGGGAAAATCTTGAAATGTTGAGGAAGGTTGATCCACCAGTCGTCCAAAAGCATAAAACACAAAGCAAGCCCGTGAAGACAACAATGAATAAGAGTGTGTCCATGAGTGGCAAACTGCATAACACTCCACCAGACAGTACAAACGCGAGTCTAACCTCAGACATCTCGGTGAGTCTACCTTCTCTTGACTACAACATTGTGGAAGACATGAAGAAAACTTACACATACATCTCTTTGTTCGATTTAGTTAAGATTCAAATTCAGCAGGATAATCTACTGCATGCACTGGGGTAAACATCTACATACAACGTAGCCTCTACTATCAAGCGAGTGAGCACATCTCCCAGTTCACTCACAACTATGCTCAACACACTTCGGATGGAAGAAGTAAACTTTGTTTGCCCTGCATTCTTGCTTTCATTAGAAATATTTAACTGCAATGTTCATAACTGTTTGGTTGATTCTGGCACATCATCCAATGTCATGCCACTCTCCATCAATAAGAAGATCAATGCGCACTGGAGAAAGACATCTGCACAGATCATCCAACTTGATCAGACATGCGTACCAACCATTGGTGAACTTCAGGATGTGATCATTTGACTATCTCATGACGGTCGAGTTTACTAGTGTGTTAGGGCCTGGATCTACCTCAGGCTAAAGGAAGGCAGGTCTAGGGTAACATCAAACCACACTTAACCTGGTAGCTAGCCCTACCAGGTCGGGAGAGGGCTCTCTCCTTTTCATTATCAATTAGGATATTGGAAATTAGGGCTTGATATGACTGTATTTAATGTAGATTTTAGGCTAGGTATAGTAGCTCAGGGTTTCTAGTTTGAGTTTTTAGGTTTTGGTTGCTGGATTAATTGGAGAAGGTAGATTGGGTCTGGGAAATCAACTCAGGGATAGAGTCATGTTCTGCGGGGCGCGGTAGACAAGGGTTTATGTACTAGAAATGGATTAAGATGGTAGATTAAAATAGCTGAGGAGTTGAGGAGGGCATAAAGAAACTATGAATCCTCTTCAAACAGTTGAAAACATTGAAAACCAAATGCATTCCCATGACAAAGCACAACAGTGTATTTTGTCCATTCACCTTGATTCATTTAGTTTTAGAAGAGAAAGATGGATTTGGATACATATAAAACATAAGAAAAACTCATTACAAAGAAGAAACAATGCATAAACTCACTGTCAAAAGAATCCCACAAAAATAGCTGTGAAACCTGCTTTTATTCCTTGCCAAATTACTGATACAAATGTTAATTGAGTGCCACCACTTCTACCAAAGTCCAAACTTTTCAAATGACTAAGAAATTACATAATATAGGCAAGGAAACCACTCATGCTAGCTATTAGGGTCGAATCCATGAGAAAAGGGGTGGTTTCTGTTAGCGCTTGGAATTCACCTAGGCTGAGATAGACAAACTCTCAAGGCTACATCAAACAATTTCACCTCGTAGCTAGCCCTACGAGGTATGAGAAGGCTCTCTCGGGTCAAAACTCGATGTATTTTGTCAATAGGATGAGTTGACCAATTAGGAACAAGGATTTTAGGCTAGTAAACTGATATGGGGGATTGGTTTAGAGTTTTTGGATTTTTTGGTGGCAATTGTAGGGAGTGCAATTCAGGGTGCGGGGATTGAGCTCAGTTTTTGCAGGTGATTCCTTGGGGCAAGGTAGGAATCTATGCTGATGCCTTTAGTTGAAAGAGATGATCAAGGAGGAAAGGAGAAAAGCTAAAGAGGGCAAACAATGAATTTGAATCCTCTCTAGACGGTGGAAAACATAAAATTTAAACAAAATTGAAAGCTGAGCATGGCATGCATGAATTCAAACTTTATCACTTCTTTTGTTTAAATAGCAGCAAGAGATTAAGGAATGGAACACATAAACACACTTACAATAACAGTAGGAAGCACACCATCAACATAATAATCCACAAGAATCCACAATGAAGTCTGCAAAACCCTGGCCTTCCTTTTTCCTCAAATTGCAGAAAATACAAGTCAATAATACAATAGCACTTCTCCCTCTAGAGTCCAACCATCAAAATGAGAAAGAGAGGGCATAATATAGAAGGTCAAACCTCTTTCCCCACCTCTAGGGGTCGAGCTCATCCTTCTAGGAGCAGTTTTAACTAATTCCAAACTAAGCACTAGATAATAGGCATCTCAACAACTTGCCTCTATTACTTAGCTAACTAATTCATGCATTAATTTTTCACTTTTTACATCAAGGAAGCTTCTAGAAGAGTAAAGAGAGGTAAAATCTATCAAAGTGCCATGAAAATATTACATTTATCCATGATCTACAAGTAAAAATAATCAACCATAGTCAAAACAGTGTTTTTTTTTACCAAAAAAGTCAATTCTGGCAAAGTTAGCTCTCATGTCCGCGCCCCCTGGCTCTCATGTCCGCGCACCTTTGCAGCATCTTTTGAGTGGGTTCCACTGGTCCAAATCAAGTGCAAGATGACTCATTGGAAAGCTTGGCCTGTTTACTTTCCATCCCAAGTGGAATTTCTGAATTTGGAGTTTTTTTTGCCCCCTCAAAAACCATTTCTCCCAAGGTCACTTTCTGCAACTCAAAAAGTGGGCAGAAAGTCATTTTTTTGATGTATTTTGAGCTTTTGGAGGCTCAAATCTCAAAATTAAAATTCTCCCGAGTATTGGTAATTTTTCTCTTGGCATGCCCTTTCCAAAAATGCCAAGTTTGCAAAATTCCGAGCAGTCCTTCAAAATGTCCGCGCGCGCGACGAGGACGCGACACGGGAAAAACCTGTAATTTTACCAAAAATTGGCAAAATGCTCCAAAATTTTCAAAATTTTCAGATTTTGATGCTGGATCAAGGCTGATCAATATCATGATGAATGAAGGATGCTTCAACCAAGATGGATAGTGGATTTGTCCTTTTCTTCTTCTTGCGGGCCTCTAATAGCTTTCGTTGGAGAATTTTGTTTTTAGCCTTACAAACATGCAATCTTGCCCAATAGTGTGTTTTCATGTGACGTAGCAAATCTTTGTCACGATTTGCCTTTGCCAACAATCTCTCCAAATGTGCATTTACACGAATAAGCATGGACTCCCGATCAGCACGCAACAGGTCACCAGGCCTCCTACGGTTCAAAATTCGATCACTACGGATCCTCCATAACTCATCCTGCTCCTTTTCATCTTCTAATTGTTTGGTGCGCTGTTCTAGATAAGTGTTGGTCCATTGGGCCATTTGGAGCTTCTGCTGCAACATGAGGTTCTCTTCCTCTTTCTGCCTGATAATCTCATAAAGATTTGAAGGGGAAGAGCGGGCATCATGATCAATAAAATCATCATGTGCCTCGTGAACTGCCTGATCCTCAATCATGGGCTGCTTTCCCTCTCGTACTGCCTGTGCCGATGAAGAAAGCGAGGCCCCTTCCACCTGGTGTGGAGATAACACTCGCTGCTCTGAAGATGAGGACGAGACCCCTTCCACCTGCTGTGGAGAAAGTACTCGTCGAGCTGCTGCAAATAAGGTCCTATGACCTCTCTGATATGTGACCCGAGGAGAATAAGCCATGTGTCTAGGAATGCTGGTCTCAGGCTGATGTGATGGCCCTCCCTCCTCGTGAACTGGCTCCGGCCCTGGATGTGACTGTGTGAAAAAGTGTCGGGAGATGAAATCTGCCCAAGGAATGCCCTGCTGGCTCAGCTGATGGGAAACTACTAGCTGGATAAGACCATGATGGCATAAGCTCTGCAACTGCTGTGCTGGGGTCTGTCTCTGAAAAAGAGCGGTCAACCTCTGAATGTCGTGAGATAAGTATGCTGCAATGTTCATGACTCTCACTCTGGTGAAGTGCATCAACATACGTATATGATAAGATGATACTCGTGCGAATCTCCCCTTGCATGTGAAGTAGTGCATAATAAGTCTCATGATATCCATATACTCTGCTCGGAGGAACTTGATGGGAAAGGTCCTGGACAAGTTATGCATACAGGTAGGCTTGACATACGGCTCATAATATACAAAGTCCAGCCACTTGTGCTTCAGCCACACTTCACCCACATTGGGTATCCCAGTAGCATCTGTGATAGCCTTTGGAGAAAATACAAAATTCACCCCTGCAAGGGTGACCTGTCCATCATGGAGATGTAAAACGAACAACCGAGCCAACTCTCTGTGAGGCTGAATGTGTGAGAGCCTCTCACAAAACTGAGAACAAGCCATGTGCTGAAAACAAGATACTGCAAATGGGCAAGCCTGTAACTCAGTCAATGATGTGGGCTCTACCCTCTTGTGTTGGCCACTCTTGCCTCCCCTACGAGGCCTCCGCTGTGTCTCAATCTCAGTGGATGATGATCGGTCATCACCTTGCTCATTAGTCTCAGTAGTCGACATGGTGTTATTGAGCAAGGTGGAATAAACAAGTCCAAATGATCGCTGCTCTGCCTGCAAAACGCTCTGAAGTATGCTGTTTTCAAGGGGAAACATCATGAGGGATATGTTAGGGGAAGGAATTTTACATATAGGAAAGGGAAAAATATATATAAGAAGGGAATTTTGAAGGAAACTATCACATAATGCTAAATATGTCATTATATCTTTCAACATTTGTAAATTAATACTTTATTTAGGGAAACTTTGAAGTCAAGGGAAAGGAAAATGAAAATCTTCATGCTGGAGGGGAGGTTGCCATGGGCATAGGAGGATAGTGCAGCATCACTTATGTACATACAGCTAGCAGGCAGCTCGTTTCTTTTTGGTTTTGCATGCCTTCCATAAGCATACTCTGTTTTTTCCATATGTAAAAATGACTATCTGATGCTGATTACAAGGGGAAGGGAAGGTTTGCTGTAATCATTTTGCAATGAATGGGAGGGAGATTGTATCAAGGGAATTATGGGAATGAGGGCGTAATGAAACCTACAAACCAAGTCTGCCAACCAATTTTCATAACAGCGGTCTTTCAATAGCGCTGGTAGCTTCATAGTTGTATTAATCATGAGTGAATTAGGGTTTTCATGAGGGGAAAGGTAAGAGAAAACAGAGTTTAGGAATTAGGGAGGAATACCATGCTATTAAACAAACCCTAGCACAGCAAAACTACTCCTTTTTGATAGCTATCAGCAGATACATTTGATAAACTTTGTCACGATTTCACACAGCTTCTATCCTTTGATACTCACAGCAAGATGACATTCTTTTTTTATTTTTATTTTTATAAGGCTATGCAAATTATATTTTTTTATTTTTTTTATTTTTTACAATTCTAGTTAGCATGCCTTGTCATCATTTTCTATTTTTTTTTTTTACTATATTTGTTTTCATTGATTTACTGTGCAATTTAAATTCATAATTTGCTGTGTGTAATGGTGTAGGGTTTGAGTGCGTAGCATGGGGAAAAGGCATGATTTATATGGTTAAAAAGAACTAGAGTTTGATAGGATTTAGAGGTAGGGTTTGTATGTTTAATTTGCAAATGAGATCAATAAACATGACATACTAACATATGTGAATATCAATGGGAAAACGAAAGGAGGTATATAAGGAAAAATTGCCTTGAGAAACAAACAAACTGTCAAAACATAAGCCTGCAAAACACTCATCATTTCTCCATCGATTTCTTGCATGAAGTTATGATCATAATCCTCCTTTGCAATCATCACACCACCACTAAGCTCATGGAGGAGACATACCTGGACCAATTTAGGCGAGCTTGAAAGAGGGTTTGCTGATTGGATGAGTTTTTATGCCCAGAAATCCGCGCGTTGCCCAGATGTCCGCGCACCTCCCTGAAAAGTCCGCGCACCTCCCAGATGTCCGCGCGCGTGTAATTTTCTTTAGAAAAATTGCTCTCTCAGAGCCGCGCACTGCCCAGGTAACCGCGCACCTTCTCAGGCACTAAACTTGCTGAATGCTGCCCGAAATCGTCTTCTTTGCCTTTAGCCTTGTAAATTCTTGCTCCCAAATGCACAATGAGAGTCTTTAAAGAGGGAATTTACCTTTATATGCTTCCATTTAAAAAAATTTTAACTCAAAAACCCACTTTATAATGTTTATACTTTGACATTCTTTTTCACACTGTTTTGGAGTCATTTTGTCCTGAAATGAGCTCTTTTGATGCGTTTGACTCTGTTCTTTTTGCAGGTTGACCATCTGATGGACTGTGGAGAAGGAACCAGGGTTGTTGCCGGCACTTTAGCAAACTTCTGAGAATTTCTTTATTTTTACAAATTTGACATGATCCTCGGACTTAAAAACAGGGTTTTTTAAATCCAAGGCATAAAATAATCTGTAGCTGAGGAAAAATAACAATGAAACATGTGTACATACCTCCCTTTGGCTTGCTGGGCACTCACTGACCTTGACTCGTGACCTTGACATAATTTTGACTCAAAACCCTAGACCTAAGACCATGGGACCTCAAGACAAAAATAACAACAAGTATGACTCAATTACATTGTAGTATGACCTCATCCAGCAAAGCCAAGAGGGGAACAAAGACCAGCTCCTCCATTCAGTGTTATGGCATGCCTAGTGGGATGCAAAATTGACACTGATGAGACACCTAACTATGCATATGCAAAGAGCTATTGATCGCTGATGGAGGGCTTAAGACCGACACTAACAGTTTCAACCATATCTAAACTAGGAACACAAAAGTAGGCAGTGGAACAACTTGCCTCTAAAACTTAAGGAACCAATTCATTACAGCTCAAAACCACTTGGAACTTGATGTATCTACCATATGAGGTGATTTTCATCTATACTTACATAAAATACATCATTTACCATGCATACATTTACCTAAACAAGAAGAAAAGTAAACCACTAAAGAAACTGGGCGAAATCTTGAATTTTAGGCAAAATTGACAAAATTTTGCCTGATACGCAGCGCCCTGAGCCTGATGCGCAACTACACTTCAAGACTGCTTTTGGAGGCTTTCCACTTCACCAAATCAGGCCCAAGGTAACTTCTTGGAAAGCTCTACCTGTTTGGTTTCTGGAACATCTTGAATTTCCTGATTTGGAGTTGATTTACCCCTTCAAAAATCATTTCTCCCAAGACTGCTTCCTGTGGGTACAAAAAGTGGCAGAGAGGGCATTTTTTGGGTTTTTTTTCCCCTTTTAGTGGCCCAAATGTTTTCCAAAATTGATGAAACTTTCTGGGTTTGCTTATTTTTTTATTCTAAATCCAAATCTATAAGCCATTTTTTAAGAGGATGCACCAGTTCAATGCGCATCGCCGGTGGCGCTACGCATCAGTCGGAATTTCCTATGTTTCTATTTTCAAAAATGCAAAATGAAAAAAAATTTCCAAAATTTCCTCAAATTTGGTAAGAGGAAACCTGATTAAGTGATTTTCTTAGCTAATGAAGCTTCAGCCAATATTTTGAGTTTATCATGCTCTTTTGAGTTCCTCAAAACTCTTCTTAGCTTGGCTTTTAGCCTCTTTACCCTTGTTTTGCAGATCTTGTTCCGAGTTAAGTAATGATAGGCCATATGGCACAACATTCTCTTCTCTTTGTTGGCTTTCTCAAGCAACTTTTCAATGTGAATCTTCACCCTTTCCAACCATGTCTCTTGGTCATTCTCAATTTCTTGCTCAAGGGAGGTCATCTCGATCTTTCTTTCTTTGCCTCTTGCCTATCTTCCCTAATCATTTGCGGCTCCATAATAGCTTGCTTATCTATCAATTGTTTGTTTTCCTACTCAAGAAAGTTGATGATCCATTTGGCCCTCTCAAGGTTAAGTGATAAGGCTTGTATTTCAGCCTCCTTCTCTTTGATAATCATGTCCTTGATTCTTGAGCCTTGAGAGCCCAAGTCAGTGACATCCTCCTCAATTAAAATAAACTCTTTGTCTTGCCCTTCAGTAGGGCTCTCCTCATGCATCTTTTGCTTCCCTTTGTCTTTGCTTTTTTACTGTTGGCCAACTTGCATAGCTGGAGAAGAAGGCAAAGCCCCTCTCACCCCCAGTGAAGATAGCATTTGCCTGTGGTATGGTGAAGAAAACGAGACCCCTTCCACCCCGAGCGGAGATAGTACTCGCCTAGCAGCAAAACAATCTTCCTTGTGCCTCTCTCATAGGTGACAAATGTAGGAACCTCCTCTGTTTTATTTTCAGGCTCCTTTTGTTGCCCAGAAGGTTCACCTTCCCCTTAGGGATCTAAAAATATTTGAGGCCCCTTGAAGCACTCATGGGAAATGAAAGTTTCCCATGGCATTCCAAAGTGAGTGAGCTGTGCAAAACAATAATTTTGATGACAGAAAAATGATAAATTCTATTGAATTGCTGTGGATATGGTTTTCTCTTTGCAATCACTGCCATCCTCTCTATTTTTTTGCATATAAAATAAGGGATGCTCATCATTTTGACCCTGGTGAAGTGCATGAGAAATCTGATGTGGTAGGCATAAAGTCTGGAGAACCTACCCTCACATGTAAAGTATTTAATGATAAGTTTCATGAGTGGAACATAGCAATCCTCCAAGAATTTAAAAGGAAACACCCTGCTGAGTTTGCCATGGTATTTGGCCTTGATATAAGGATCATAATGTTGCTTACTAATATTTTTCCTTTTGTTCCACTTTTCCCCTACATATGGAATTCTTGTGGCCTCTGCAATGATATTTGGTGAAAGAGTGAATTTTACCCCAGCAAGATGTACCATATTGTTATCCATGTTTATCACAAACTGCCTTGCTAACTCATGGTGAAATTTGACCCTCTCAACCATTTCACAAAACTCAAAACAGGACTGATATTTGAAACATGTGGTGGCTAGTGGGCAAGCAAGGAGTTCACTCATGCTGATAGGTTCCTATTTGATGATTTTTCCACCTTTGTGAGGCTTCCTGGACTGCATATTTCTTTCTCTTGAGCTATCACTAAGCGTGTCCTCTTCAGAATTTGATTCACTACCTCTTTCCATGCTTATCTCTATGAGATAATGTGGTGATGATATGGTGAATAATGGATAATAGGTGGGAACAAAAAGGTGAGTATGAAGAGATTTTGTAAATGGAACAATAGTAATGAGATGGGGTAGGGGAATGAAGGGAAGGATTTGGGGAGCTAGGGTTTTGATGGAGGGAGTTTAAGGTTTGATAAAGGGGCTAGTTTAAATAGGGAAAAGGGGAAAGGGAATATAATTGAAGTGAGATAGGATTAAAGGGTAGGTTTGGGGCAAGTGAAAATAGGAATACTAAGACAAAGAAGAATATTTTGCAGTGGTGACAAATAAAATAGGAAAACGCACTAGGGTTTTGAGTCTTAGGAGATAAACATATAATTGAAGCATAAAAACCCTACCTAGGCTCCAAAGTGAGTGTACTTACTTGTTAAGAAGGCAAATGAAGCATTTGGGAGGATTTGAGATGAATTTGTTTGGTTTTGAAGCCTCATTGGCCAATGCGCATCGCACTGAGCCCAATGAGAAGTGCCTGCCTGATGCACAGTGCCAGTGTATTTTTACATAGGAAAAAGTTGCCTGATGCGAAGCGCCGACCCTCTGATGTGCAGTTCCAGGCAGGTTTGCACCATATTTGCAATTTTCCTCCTGTTTTGCTCACTCTTTCCTCAAAACACGATTTTGGCTCTCCACTTGGCTTTTTCCACAATAGAATGACTTCCTATCATGATTTTTCTTTTATACACCTTACATTTTAATTTTTGTTCATTTCCAACCCACTTTTCTAAAGTCTTAGTCACTTTTATAAATACTCCGCCTTTCAGTTTGAAATTTGACTCTTTTTCTTGGCAATTTGATGGACTGATGTCTTGATTCTTTTGTTTTTGCAGTGGCAGGAGTTGGCAAGGTGACGAGGAACAATTGCTGAGTGCTTATTACATATAGAAACAATTAAATTACATGAAATTTTTACAAAAATGGAACAATACTCTGTTTTTCCCTTAAAATAGAGTTTTGAGGTGAAAAAGATTTATTGAGCATACCAAAAGTAAACTTAGGACTTTATGAACCTTCATGTGCTTGTTGACCTCTTTATGAGAATGATTGACAAACCCTAAGACCTACTGGGACTAAATCCTAGGACTAGTTGTTATACATGAAATTAAACAGGATGACTGTGAATGACTAAAAAAATGTGTAAACAGGTCAATAGGTGGATGTCATGAGGGAAACTGACATGAAACCACCACCATCAGTTGATCCATGACCTAATGAAATGTAGCTAATCCAATGAGACACCTATTATGCATGTAAAAGAGCAATTTGATCATCGATGGAAGTGTGAAGACACTGACACTAACATAGTGCATCAAATTTGTTGTTGTGGACATACTGGAAGCATATGGCTTACTGCTCAACAGACACTAGTCCAGCAAGTTGAATGGGTACTTTTCTATAGACTAGTCACACTTGTGGCTTACGTACCATGGAAGAGGAAATCAGATCTAGGTGTTATCCAAGAGATACATGAGACACAACATCACTTCCATTAATGGTTGGAATGAACCGTTGGCTTTCGCAAAGCTCATGTTCAACAACTGCCTCTTGGAAACAACGTTGGGGTGTCATCTCACACAACCAACTCCAACCCTGCAAGGCACACACTTGGGTCTCCTTCCCTTCCCAACTAATAGAAATGAAACCTATACAACACAATGTAACACTAGTAGTAGTAGCAATAGTAGCAGTAGTATAAGAACATCGAACGGTCCACGTATAGATTAGTTATGGACCATGTATTTTGACGGATCAAAGAAACAAGATGGCTCTAGATCTGGGCATGTCTTAATTGAACCAAAGCACATGAAACATTTGATCTCGAGCCGCTTGGAGTTTGAGTGCATGAACAACATTTCTAAATACGAAGTACTCATGTTGGGATTGCAAAAGGCCACCAACCTCAATGTTGTTGCGCTCAAAGGGGTAGGTGATTCAGAAATCGTGGTACAATAGGTACATAACACCATACACTATTTATCACTTCATCTCAAAAATTACCAGCAAGAGGTGTGGCGACTAATCTTTAGCTTCCAAGCATTCAATATCATTGTTGTGCCAAGAACGCGTAATGCAGCTACCAATGCTTTAGAAAACACAATTTCTAAGATGTCACCACTTAGGGATAGATTTACTGTTGAAATTTTGTATAAGCCTTCTGTTAGCGCTTGAAATTTCACCTCAGGTTGAGAAAGGCAAACCTCAAGGCAACATCAAACCATTTAGCCTCGTAGCTAGCCCTACGGGGCAGGAGAAGGCTCTCTCCGGTCTATCTCGTAAAATCTTCAATAGATGAGATGACCAATAAGGTAACACTGATATTAGGCTAGTAAACTGATCAAAATTGATTTGGGGTTTTTAGGTTTTTGGTGGCAAATTGAGGAGAGGGCAATTTTGGGTGCAGGGATGGGACACAGTTTCTGCAGGGGGTTCCTTGGGGCGAGGTAGGAGACAATTTTGATGCCTTTAACTGAAGAGGATGATTAGGAATGATAGGTGAGAGGGCTAAAGAGAGCAAACAATAACTTTTAATTCTCTTTAGAAAGTAGAAAACATTGAAATTAAACAAACTTAAAAGCAGAGCATGGCAAGCATGAATTCTTACTTTAACACTTCATTTGTTTAATGTGCAGAAGAAAAGAAAGGAAATGAATCACATAACAAAGCTTACAAGAACATTGAGAAACACACCATCAGCACATGAGTCCACAAGAATTCCAAAGAGGACTGCAAAACCCTGGTCTTCCTTAGCCAAAAATTGCAGAGATACAGTGAAATAATACAATGATAGCTTCTCCCTCAAGAGTCCAACCATGAAAATAAGTATGAAAGTACATAATATAGATGATCTAACCTCTTTCCCTGCCTCTAGGGGTCGAGCTCATCCTTCTAGGAGCTGTTTCAACCACTTCTAAACTTAGCACTAACAACTAGGCAGTCAAAACAACCTGCCTCTATAAACTAGGAAACCAATCCATTCATTAAATGTTTGCTATTTCATGCATGAATCTTCTAGAAGAGGTAAATGAGTGTCATGGTAACATGAAAATACATTAATTACATACAAGAAGGTGAAAAATCCCATCTCAAGTCAAAACTGGTAAAAGCTGGGCGAATTCCTGAGCTGTAGATGAATTTCTTGTGAAAACTGCTCAACATGTCGCGTGCCTCTGCCTAACATGTCATGCGCCTTTGGAGCCATGTTTGGGGCACTTGTAGGTGGTCAAATTGGGCAATAGTAGGCGTGTTGGAAAGGTCTATGAGTCTAATTTCCAACCCAACTGGAATTTTTGGATTTGGAGTTCATTTGCCCTGTCAAAAATTAATTCGCCCAAGACAGCTTTCTGCAGTTCAAAAAGGTGGCAGAAAGTCAAATTTTGCATGTTTTTTGACTTTTTGGAGGCCCAAAACATGACAAAATCTCAAGTCCATCCATGTGCATATGTAACTTTTCACGACAAAGCTGGAAATGCTAGGTTTTTGTCAAATGGAGTTGTCGGGACGACGCGTCTCACTGGGGGTGAGACGCGTTAATGAGCAAAAACCTGTAAATTGCCAAAAAATACCAAAAATGACCCTAAATGCTCAATTTTTTTTGAAATTTGTGCTATGGCTGAGCTATTTAGTGCTATGATCCTTGAGTGAAGCCTCAGCCAAGATACGGAGGGGATTTGACCTCTTTCTCCACTTTAGAGCCTCAGTCAACCGCCTTTGAAACATCTTCATTTTGGCCTTGCACACGTGCATCCGCACCCAATAATGATTTTTCATGTTCCTCCTCTTGGTTGGCCTTAGCCAACAGCCTCTCCAAATGTGCATTTGCCTGGATGAGCATGGACTCTCGGTCAGTGAGAAATGGGTCACCGGGTCTTCTTCGGTTCAAGATTCGTTCACTACGAATCCTCCATAGCTCATCAAGTGCTTTCTCCTCCTCCAACTGTTTGTTGCGCTGCTCCAGGTAAGTGATGGTCCATTGGGCACCCTCAAATATCCTCTGTAAGGAATCATTTTCAGCTCTGAGATGCTAAATGATCTCCTTTGCCTCTCGGCTAGGAGAACTGGCCTCATTACAAATTTACATACAGCCATATAGAGTGTTTTTCCTTGCATAATTTGATCATTACAAACACATTCATGATGTTTCCCAACTAACCAGCAGTCATTCACAAGTTTGAAGAGCCTACCTCAAGCGATTTGATGAATTAAAGGAGGCTTGAGAAATTCTGAAATGAGTTGGGGGAAGACAGCTTGACAAGTCGCACACCACGCCCAACAATTCGCGCCCCTCTCAACGTGTCGCGCCTGTTGCAAAATTCCACTATGTGAGACCCTCTGACATGTCGTGCACCTATCTTGACATGTCACGCTTTTTCAGGAGGCCTTTGGAGGCCTTCCTGGTGTCGGAATTGGACAAAAGATAGCTCGTTGGAAAGGTATTTGAGTCTACATTTCAACCAAACTGGAATATTTCAATTTGGAGTTGATTGACCTGTCAAAAATCAAATCTCCCAAGACTGGTCAAAAAGTGCCAAATGAGGCTGCCTCAAGGAAGAGTGCTGTTGCAGTCAACTTTTGAAAACCTTCTGCAACCCCAAAGTTAGTTCATGATAGCTCATTGGAAAGCTATTTGTGTCTAGTTATCATTTTACCCATCAATAAAATCATTTGGCCAACCAAGATAGGAGAAAATGTGATTTTCCCAAGGTCACGTTAGAGGTCTCTTTGATTCTCCTGAGGCAACGATATTCTTGACATTTCTCTCAAACCATGACACCTGTGAAAAAAGTAAAGGAGGATTTTCTTCTTTGGAATGTGGTGGACAAAAACCTCTCTCAGTTTTCCAAAATTCATCATTTATTGCTCTGGAACATCATTTGAGTGCGACTTGTCCCGATGTGTGAAACAAGGAATTTTGTCGAAATGAAGCGAAATGAAGGGGATAGGGGGCTTCTGAATTCTTGGGGAAATTGTTGGGAGTGGGGAGGGATGTTGGAGAGCAGGGGAAAGTAGAATCTTAGAGATTGAGTGAGGGGAAAGGGTGCAAAAGGGCAAAACACAGGCCCAACCTAGAAAATTGCTAGGTTGTAGCTAGAAACTAGGGTTTGTGGGAAAATGAGGAATTTGGGGAATCTCAGTGATGGGAAGTATTTGGTAAGGTACTTTAAGGATAGGGGAATGTGTATGAACATCTGGATACAAGTTTTGCTGATGATTTGACCGTCCAAGAGAAATTGCCTTCAAAACCCTAGGAGAGGGAAATGAACCTTGCCTAGGCACAACTGAAGCATGGACAAGATGTAAAATGACTCATTAGACACTGACATGATAATGAAAACCCTTTGAATGATGATAGAATCAGCTGAATAGTGACATATATTGGCATTTGGGCAACTTTAGAAGGAGTTAAAGCAAACCCTAGACCTAATGCCTAGTGACCAAATTTTGCTTGTAAACTCTTTGAAATGACAAAATTTGACCTTAATACTCTGAAACCACTTTGTAAGAGCATATTTGATCATTTGAGGAAGGCTGGAAAGACTAACACTAACAGAACCTATCAAATATTTTAACTCTTGTTTCAATAAAATTTTGAATAAAATTCCTACCACTTCCAAGCCTAATGAAGAAGTTCGAAGTGAATGGTCATATCTACTCTACCATCAAACATAGCAATCTTCATTGATAGGGTTGCCAAAACAACTTTGGCTGAAAATATGAAGGAATCAATAGTGGTAGAGAAACGTATCATAGCCGTAGAAAAGAAAAATGTTGTTGATGAATGAAAATCTAAGAAGGTCACTTTTAAAGAAGATCTTAAGAAAAAACAATCAAATGACCCATTTGATTTAGAAGGATTACAGAAAGTTTTGAAAACCATGTCTAATGAAATGGTTGACATTAAGAAACAAGTAGCAGAGACTTCTTCAAAAATGCCTTACAGGCCTTATAGAAGAAATCCTTCGATTGATTCAAAACCTCCTAATGCTATCACAACTGCAGAATCAGAAGAAGAAGAAGAAGAAGTTTCTAACAAGGAGCCTATTGATGAAGAAGAAGTTGTAGAAGTACAGGGAATGTGGGACTTCATCCTCCTGGATGAAGAGGATCAAGAGGCATCACCAGTTAGTACCAGAAGTAGAAATCAACTTGATCCTCCACAACCTACTCCTAAGCCGAAGAGCGCAAGCTCAATGTCAAAGATAAAGTCGCAGGTAAGAAAACATCACCCAAAGTAACTCAAACAAGTCCAGTCCAATCCGATTCGCCAACTCCATCTAAAACATTGATTATTTTTGATGAGATGAAGTATAATATTATAGAAGACATGAAGAAGATTAGGGCTAACATTACTTTTTATGAATTGAGCAAATTAAAACATCAACAAAAGCTACTTTTGAAAGAGTTACACGCAATACCTGTTGCACCTCTGCCTGCTACTGTAATCTCGCAAGCTTCTCATGAGATGGGAATGCCTCCAACTAATGTGACTAATAAAGTTGATCCAAACAATATCACTTTAATTGGAGGAAGGTCAAGATCTCATACTCCCCCATTTTTTTTTACTTATGAAATTTTCAACAAAAACTTGCATAATTGTTTAGTAGATTCATGAGCTTCATCTAATATCTTACCTAAATCAATATGTGAAAAGTTGAACATTTGATTCCAGGTGTATATTGGTGGCCACCCGCTAATTCCACGTGGATCCCCTCTAGTGCTTCTTTCAGTTCTTTCAGTTTCCTTAGTTATAGCATAGTTTACTATTTTTAGCAGTTTTTCGGGTCCTAAACTTCCGGAGCCGTTTTGAGGCCCTAAACGACGTTTTTTGGGACATCTACCACCAACGATTTATCTATCAAAAAATCGGCCTTTCCGTCGTAGTCCTCGGAGAGATCTTTCCAATGGGCTATCATGCGTGTCAAACGGAGATAAGACGACCAATTCGCGACCCCGGGAAGTTGATGTACCAACTTACCCAAAAACGGGGCCCACAATTTGGCGTTTCATCTTCCAGGGTTAGGTTTTGGAATGTGAAGGGATTTTCCATTGTTTCTCAACAATAAATAGGCCTTCGAGCCTCATTGTAACACAGTTCAAAGGCATGTAGCCATACATCTCTTCTCAGAGATAAGCTACCATCGCCCTAGCTGGTTTATTTCCATTTCTGGTTGTAAGCATATTTCAGTATTTTCCATTATTGAAATGAAGTATTATTTCGGCTGCATCTTTGTGTATATGGTTATCTCTGTATTTTATTGCATTCCTATTTAAATCCGGATCAATAACTTTTTCATTTCCATAACTAGATTTATATATGTTATTTCAGTGAAGGGAACTCATGTGTACACGCAACTATTCTTAAGGAAACTAGCGTATATCTAGTGAACTTATGATTTTGTTAATTCATCATATGATGATCTTTAATTAGTGCATCAGTACTTTATTAAACATTAAATAGTAACCATGAGCAGTAATAACATAATAAACCATCACACATAAGAAACACACATGAAAACCATGATTTAAGGTGGAAACCCAATGCGGGAGAAAAACCACCTGATGTTGCTGTCTCTGTATTCTTTTAATATAAAGAATAATTTATTTACAATCTTGTACTAGTGAAGACTCATACCAATATGTAGGCACCCACCTATAGAAGGCTACAACCTTCTCTCATTCTCCAGCTTCTACTGGAAGGGAGCTACAAACCCTAGCTCTTGTACTAGCCAATATGTTTCCAAGTACGAAGGCGTTGGCCTATAGAAGGCTACAACCTTCACTCGTTCTCTAGATGCTACTAAAAGGGAGCTCCAACCCCCTGATAAAATCACAAAACACTACTAGCAGGAAGCTTCAACTTCCTCACTGAAGGCTCCAACCCTCAATATCCTTGAGGGACCACGTTTCATAAATTTCATACTAGATATTCCTAGTACATAACAACACAATATGAAGGTTGTGTTTCATCAAATTTTCACACTAGATCCTTCAGTAACATTGAAGCTCAAAATCGATCACCTCTACAATACATTTATCAAATATAATTGCATCAACCAATCACTGAAACTCAATCATCAATCTCTGATATAACTGAAACCCAATCATCAATCTTTGAATCAATCAATCACTGAAACCTATTACATGTTGAATCAAACAATACTCTGACACAACTGAATAAACCATTCATACAAACTTAATCAAGTTCAACCAATCAACTGGAATAAATAAATCACTATAACCAGTACACAGATCTGAACCTAGAACATTGTATCAGCAACCAAAACCAATTGTAACCTCAAGAGTCATGTGTCAGAATTTATATGCTCATTCAATGAAGCCAACCTGCGTGTATACGCTACATCCTTTAGCCCAACCTGCATGTACCTCTGAAGATATTGAATCATAAAAACCATTGAATCAAGATTGCACTATCCTGTAACATTCTGAAGATCTACTGTCAAATTATAGAGATCTAAAAAGATAGCAAAAGAGATCACCCTTTTCATTTAATCAATCAATCAATTAGACATTCAGTTCTACATTTAGATCTAAAGAAGACATCATTGACAAACAACAGTAAACCAACAACACTAATCAGATATATCAATCATTTCCGAATAATAGGATTTTATATTGTATACGCTACTTGGAAGCTTTCAACTAGTGTGTATACGTGCCTTCACCAAGGTGAACGAGCATACAGATCTGCAGATAAAAAACTTATAACTTCGCAGTTATTCCATTATTCATATATACCCATATTATAACATTTAAAGCACAAAACATGTGTTAGCACTCAGATCTAGGCTATCCATTATCAGATCCCATAATGATAATTCATTATGATCCTAATCCATCATTAGATCTTATCCATCATCAAACACTCAGGTGCATACTTAGTCCAGATCAAGCAAAGCATCAGAAGCCCATAACATGCATAATTGCTTTTGATCTAACACTTCATCAGATATTCATTACCTGTGCACATAGCCCTTTGATCTTCTCCTCCTTATATAGTTTTAGCCTTTCTCAATACCTCGGAACAAAAAACACTTATAACATGTGGTATTCTTAGATGGGATCAAATAGTTGTTACTCCACTCAATATTATGGGCTAATACCATGGTATTGACCCATGGTATTCTTTACTCTTATATTTCCTTTATTTTCCAACTCATACGCGATTTTCTTCTTATGGAAGTGCATGCATACATATATGCTCTTTTTTAACATTGAACCCACGTGTATATGCTCTTTTTGTACAGTGAACCTATACAACTTAACATACTTGAAAATGTCATTTTTCTTCAACTTATAGATTCTGATTTGTAGTCCTTTGTTCCTTCATCCTATTCTTTTGTACAATTACTTTGTTCCCTCTGAGTATACCTGTTATAATGTGATTTTCCATTGTACATTACTTCTGAACTGATTCCTTTGAACTGCCCTACATTTTGTCACATTTGTAAATGCAACTGCCATGCATTCTGTCATATCTGATATCTCTCCTATAGATTCATCTAGTTACGTAGATTCATCTAGTTACCATATACAAGTGAGTTGTTTTGCTACAAGTAGTTTTCCATCAAGTATAACACTTGCATCAAAATGCCAACATATACATGATATTTGAAGTACTAGATACTGTTGGAATAGATTGAGTGACAGTGACATATTGAGAAGGTTGTCTCACATTGATTTGAGCTTGTTGAGGTATAGATTAATGATCTGAAAATGGGGCACTAAAGGCTTCTTGTCAAGCTTACAAGAACCTCTCCCACTCCCAAAGCTTATATATTCCCAAGACCAAAATGATTAACCAATTGTGGAATTAATAATGTGCTTGAACATAGGTGTATGCTTATATTTGTTTCAAAACCGTTATGTGTTGTAAGTTCACTTGCTTATGTTGGTATAGAATACATATGAAAGTAAGTAAAGTAGCAAATAAGAAACACACGCATGGTAGCAAGATGCAGCAATAAAACAACACACATAACAACAATATTAATTTGGAGTTCACCTAAAACTCTTGGGCTACGTCTCCTTGAGCTCTAGTCAACTCGACTAGGTTCTCTCGGATTATGGCAACAGTTCTTTTACAAGCTCCATGCTCAACTCCACTGGTTTACACAGAACATAATGGGCTTAGAATATGATCTTATCCCTGTCTCTGAAGCTCTCGGCTTTCTGGCTCTAGCTCTGGCTCCGGCTCTGGCTCTCGGCTCTAGCTCTAACTCTTAGCTCTCGGCTCTAGCTCTAACTCTTAGCTCTCGGCCTCTACGTGCATCAATGGTTTGCTCAACTCCCAAATGACCTTTAGCAACCTTCCAGCGACCTTTAGCAGCTTTTCTTCCATTCAATCATGCTCTCTAGCTTTTCGCTCTTGTAGCTAACAACTCTCTTTCAGCAACCTCCAGCTCCTACCAACAACACTATCAATTGGGCCTTTTGGCTCCTTTGAGGCATTTTCCTAGCTCTGCGGCTTCCTTAGTCATTTCTCTATGTGTCATTACTCCCCTGCGACTCTGTGGCTTCTCTGCGCGTTGTCTGTTCGACTAGCCATCTGGCTTTGCGGCTCTGTGGCTTCAAACGCATCATTGTCTACCAAAAACACCTACTTGCAGCTGGCATAGTCATCAGGGGCTGTTACAGAGGGATCGAGGCGTTCTTCGAGGAAAAAACCCTAAAATGGAGAAAAATTCAATACACAGAGATTTTTCTGAAATTACACTATCAAGCATGAATTTCGGACTCAAAATTTTATTAAATCACCCCTATCGGGTTTGCCATTAGTCGCAATATCGCTATTGCATCATCGCATGGCCAAAATCCCAAATACATGGGATAACACAGAAAATCTAAATTCTCGGACTTCAAAAATTATGTAATCGGGCTTATAATCCCCATCGGATCTAGCCCTTATTGCTTATCGTAATCGCAATCGCATTAGCCCTGTTATCGGGGATCACTGATTCCCGATTGCCAATTTAATCTGGGCCATTGATCTGATCTCCAATCGGATGGTCCAGATCACATCGCATATCGTTATCACATCGACCCTTTGTGTCGGGGATCGTCGATCTCCCGACCACCGATTTAATCATGGTCATTGATCTCATTTCTAATCTGATGCCTAAGATCGCATGCCATGGATCGACAATCGCATGTCGCATAGTTCTGGCAGTTCCTTCCCTTATCTCATAGCATTGCTGATGCTGATTTGTCGATGCCAATATCGACGATCGCAATGTCGCTTCAGCCCGGGGTCCTTTCCCTACATTATTCGCATATGCCTACCTCCGACACGATATGTCAGGGATCAGTAATCAGTAGTCCCTTCTGCCTCTACTTTAAGTCCGCCTCTTGGACCACTCCGATGCGATTTTCCTTTATAAAGCCTTTTAGGCCATTTTTTGAATATTTTTCCTCTTTTTCAAAGGAAAAGTGGAAACTTCTTTCTGCGATAACTTTTGCATCCGAGGTTCGTTTTAGCCCATTCAAATTGCAGTAGATTCAGAATGAAAATATCTACGCAATGGGACTATTTCCAGGAGAATCCTTAGAATTTCATTTTCCTCTTTGAGGAACACTTAGACTTAGAAGTCTGTCTTCCCACTAAAGAACTTTTGGTTTCCAAAAGATTGATATATTGATCTGAATAGTAAATGAGAGTAACAACACCCTCTTTCCCTCCCTACACTTGCCTCTGAACCAAAGCCTTTGACCACTCTCCTTCCTGGATGTGCTGGTCCTCTTGGGAATAATTGTCTTCCTCCTTGACTTCATGCAAAACTCTTGCTGAAAAGGTCACAGAAGGTAGTTTGAACTTCTCTTCCTTGATCATTGATCCAAGGTGGCTCAAACAATTGTGAAATTACATTTGCTTCACAAAATTTTCATTTGTACCTGTTCGACATGTTGTCAACAACAACTGTTAACAACAACATAAATACAAACAACAAATCGATGGCCTAAAACTCCTGCTTCACAAAAGAAACAGACTTGACATCTTGTGAACACCTCCATGTCTTACATCTGCATACAAATGATGGACTATATACCAAGCGCACAAAACATGCTTTTACAACAAATGACCCTTCAAGTCAAGCATGTATAAAAAGACCATTAGGACTCTTTTTCAAAAGATGAAACACTTCATCATTACCTCCATCTTGGAGACCAAGTTAACTTCTCCCAAGTCAACATTACATGCATGTTTACAACAAAGCAATAAACCCTTCACGTTAATTACACATACATGTTCAAATACAAGGAAATCATCAACATCCCTTATTCATGCACAACATTCTCATGCATGCATTTCGTCCTTCAACTTTCGCTTAAGAAGATTGTACTTTCGAAGCTAAAATGAAATATAATGTTGCAGCAACAAAGTGAGCCTCCTACTCAACTTTTCCATTCACCTTCTTGGTAGAAACCTGCAACTTGCATCTTATTAACAGAAATGCAAATAGATGCATCAATAGACATGCAATCTTAATCGGATAAGAACTATAACCATTTCTTACTGATCCATTTCAAAGGTCTTTCCTTTGTCTGCACATCAGAATCAACATGTGAATCATCTTGAAATAAATCAATCACGGAATCTTTCTTTCCATTCCCGCCATTCTCTCTTTCCACCTTCTTCAACTTTCGTGGAAGCATTGCTGGATTCAGAGTCCAACACTTTGCAGCAAGATGTCCTTGCTTATGGTAGTAAGTGCAACACATGTGCATCCTCTTGATAGCATTATTTGCCTTGTCTAATGGACCTTTGGCTTCTTGCTTCTTTTCCTTCAAAAGTATCTTGTATGTAGCCATTCTCTTCCAACATCTAGAAACATGATGGTTATCCAAACCACAAAAGGAACATGCAATTCTTTTCCCATATCTATGTGGAAATTTATCATTCTTTGCAAAGTCAAAAGGAATATGATTAGAACCAGATTTATACCTTTCTCATTCACCTTTATTACCTTCATGAGGAGGTGAATCAAATGAAGAATTGGCTCCCTTTGGATCACCATCAATCTCTTAAAGGTTGTCAGGGTTTCCACAACTCTTTGGTTCAAGTGTATGCTGATATAAACCTTCTTTTTGCAAAGTATGCTTCACACCATTGCATTCCCCAAGAATACAATCTTCAAAATATTGGGGAAGAAGACCTGAAATGAAACTCCTTCTTAGAGCTGTTTCAATGGTCTTCATGGCAGCTTTGGAACGTTTTCCACAAGATTGTCCATAGCCAAGACCCAAATAATTAGGCCTTTCCTCAACTATTATTGGCTCAAAAATACCTTGTGCATGTTTGCCCAAGCCTTTTCCTTCATAGCCCATCTTCTACATTAGCTTGGAACCTATGCCTTTGGTATGTTTTTAAAAAGAACCAATATAAGAATTCTTAGAAGAATTTGAAGGCAAATTGGAATGGTTTACCTCTTCTTCAAGCTCATACTTGACTAAGGCTTCTTTGGAAACAAAGAATTGTGACTCCAACTCATGCATCCTTTTCAGGTTCATATTTGCAATATGAAGTTGCCTCTCCATTTCCTGTAATTTTTCAGAAAACATCTGCTTCTCTTCCTCCACAGAATTCAACTGCTCTCTAAGTATGATGCTCTTCATTTCATCCTCATAGATTTCTCTCACCTTGTCTATCATGATGCACAATTCTTGCTTCATATCTCCATCAAATAATCTTTTGATGAAGGAGGAATTTGAGGACTCACTTGTAGAAGTTGCCATTATGCAAAATGAACAAAAGAACTTCAAACAAGATTAACAAAGAGCTTATTCAAGCAACCTCTTGGAACAAACCTCTTGTGCTCCAAGGATTGCGTTGAGGTCCCTTGGTATAAGAAGAATGCCTTTAGCCCTCCTTCCTTTTTGTCCTTCCTGGATTGAGTTATCATAGCTTTCCCTTCACCCTGTAAACTCAAACAATAGTCAGTCTGCAAACAAGCACACAATCAACCTCTGACTATTTAAACACCTTTTAGACAAGCAATCTTTGCTTTGTCATTCAAGCATTTTGATATAACCTTCTTTGAAGGTGGGGTTAATCAATCTCAGGCTCTGATACCACCTGATCTGAAATGGGCACTAAAGGCTTATTGTCAAGATTACAAGAACCTCACCCACTCCCAAAGCTTATATATTCCCAAGACCCAAATGATTAACCAATTGTGGAATTAATAATGTTCTTGAACATAGGTGTATGCTTATATTTGTTTAAAAATTGTTATGTGATGTAAGTTCACTTGCTTATGTTGGTATAAAATACATATGATAGTAATTAAAGCAACAAATAAGAAACACATGCATGGCAGCAAGATGCAACAACAAAACAACACACATAACAACAATATTAATTTGGAGTTCACCCAAAAAATCTTGGGCTACATCTCCTTGAGCTCTAGTCAACACGACTAGGCTCTCTGGGATTATGGCAGCAGTTCTTTTACAAGCACCACACTCAACTCCACTAGTTTACAGAGAACACAATGGGCTTAGAACACCATCTTATCCCTGGCTCTAAAGCTCTCGGCTTTCTAGCTCTGGCTCTTGCTCTTGCTCTGGGTCTGGGTCTGGCTCTCGGCTCTAGCTCTGACTCTTGGCTCTCGGCTCTGGCTCTTTCTCTTCAGCTCTGGCTTCTCTGAGTTCTCTCTCACCCTCTACATGCATTAACGGTTCACTCGACCTCCAAGTGACCTTTAGTAACCTTCCAGCGACCTTTAGCAACTTTGCTGCCAATCAATCGTGCTCTCTGGTTTTTTGCTCTTGTAGCTAACAGCTGTCCTTCAACAACCTCTAACTCCTGCCAACAACACTGTCAATTGGGCCTTCTAGCTCCTTTGAGGCATTTTCCTGGCTCTGTGGCTTCCCCAGCCATTTCTCTGCGTGTCATTACTCCCCTACGGCTCTGTGGCTTCTCTGCGCATTGTCTATTCGACTGGCCATCTAGCTCTGTGGCTCTGTGGCTTCAAACGCATCATTGTCTGCCAAAAACGCCCGCTTGTAGTGTGTTACAGTGATCAGGGGCCGTTACAGAGGGATCGGGGCCTTCTTCCATGCAAAAACTCAAAAATGGAGAAAAACCCAATACACAGAAAGTTTTCCAAAATTACACTATCAAGCGTGAATTCCGAACTTGAAATTTCATTAAATCGTCCCTATCACCCTATCGAGTTTGCTATTAGTGGAAATATCTCTGTCGCATCATCGCATGGCCAAAATCCCAAAGACATGGAATAACACAGAAAATTCAAATTCTCGGACTTCAAAAATTATGTAATCGGGCTTATAATACCCATTGGGTCTGGCCCTTGTCGCTTATCACAATTGCAATCACATTAGCCCTGCTATCGGGGATCACCGATCGCCGCTTTAATCTGGACCGTTGATATAATTCCCGATCATATGGTCAAGATCACATCGCATATCGCTATCGCATTGGCCCTTTGTGTCACGTATCACCGATCTCTCGACCACCGGTTTAATCCAGGCCATTGATCTCATTTCCGATCTGACGACTAATATCACACACCGTGGATCGGCAATCACATGTCACATATGGTATTGGCCCCTTTTATATCATTGCGATACGATGTTGCGATGCGATATATCATAATTGCATGTCGCATAGTCCCAGTGGTTCCTTCCCTTATCTCATAGCATCGCCGACGCTGATTTGCCGACACCGATATCGACGATCGTAATGTCGCATCGGCCCAAGGTCCTTTCCTTATATTATTTGCATATGCCTACCTCTGGCCCGATATGTCGGGGATCGGTAATCAGGGGTCTCTTTCGCCTCTACTTTAAGTCTGCCTATTCAACCACTCTGATGTGATTTTCCTTTATAAAGCCTTTTAGGCCATTTTTTGAAGATTTTTCCTCTTTTTCAAAGGAAAAAGGGCAACTTCTTTCTGTGATAACTTCTGCATCGGAGGTCTGTTTTAGCCCATTCAAATTGTAGTAGATTCAGAATGAAAATATCTACGCAATGGGACTATTTCCAAGAGCATCCTTATAATTTAATTTTCCTCTATGAGGAACACTTAGACTTAGAAGTCTATCCAAAATCGATTTTGGATCATGCCTTCCCACTAAAGAACTTTTGGTTTCCAAAAGACTGATATACTTATCTGAACAGTAAATGAGAGTAACAACACCCTCTTTCTTCAACCTCCCTACACTTGCCTCTGCATAGTGCCTCTGAACTAAAGCATTTGACCACTTTCCTTCCTGGATGTGCTGGTCCTCTTGGGAAGAACTATCTTCCTCCTTGACTTCATGCAAAACTCCTACTGAGATGGTCACAGGAGGTAGTTTGAACTTCTCTACCTTGATCATTGATCCAAGGTGGCTCAAAAAAATGTGAAGTTACATTTGCTTCATAAAATTTTCATTTGTACCTGTTTGACAAGATGTCAACAACAACTGTTAACAACAATAGAAATACAGACAACAACTCGATGGCCTAAAACTCCTGCTTCACAAAAGAAATGAACTTCACATGTTGTGAACACCTCCATGTCTAACATCTGCATACAAATTATGGACTAGATACCAAGCCCACAAAACATTCCTTTACAACAAATGACCCTTCAAGTCAAGCATGTAGAAAAAGACCATTACGACTCTTTTTCAGAAGATGAAACACTTCATCATTATCTCCATCTTGGAAACCAAGTTAACTTCTCCCAAGTTAACATTACATGCATGTTTACAACAAAGCAACCATTCCTTCAAGTTAATTACACATACATGTTCAAATACAAGGAAATCATCAACATCCCTATGTTCATGCACAACATTCTCATGCATGCATTTCATCCTTCAACTTTCACTTAAGAATACTGTACTTTTGAAGCTAAAATGAAATATAATGTTGCAGCAACAAAGTGAGCCTCCTACTAAACTTTTCCATTCACCTTCTTGGTAGAAACCTGCAACTTGTATCTCATTAACAAATAAATGAAAATAGTCGTCAATAGAAATGCAATCTTAATCAGATAAGAACTCTAACCATTTCTTACCGATCCATTTCAAAGGTATTTCCTTTGTCTGCACATTAGCATCATCATGTGAATCATCCTGGAACACATCAATCATGGAATCTTTCTTTCCATTCATGCCATTTTCTCTTTCCACCTTCTTCAGCTTTCGTGGAAGCATTGCTGGATTCAAAGTCCTATACTTTGCAACAAGATTCCCTTGCTTATGGTAGTAAGTGCAACACATGTGCATCCTCTTGACAGCATGATTTGCCTTGTCCAATGGACCTTTGGCTTCTTGCTTCTTTTCCTTCAAAAGTTTCCTATATGTGGCCATTCTCTTCCAACATCTAGAAACATGATGGTTATCCAAACCACAAAAGGAACATGCAATTCTTTTCCCATATCTATGTGGAAATTTATCATGCTTTGCAAAATCAAAAGGAAGATGATTAGAACTAGATTTATACCTCTCTCTTTCACCTTTATTTCCTTCATGAGGAGGTGAATCAAATGAAGAACTGGCTCCCTTTGGAACACCATCAATCTCTTCACGGCTGTCAGAGTTTCCACAACTATCTAGTTCAAGTGTATGCTGATATACATCTTCTTTCTGTAAGGTATGCTTCACACCATTGCATTCCCCAAGAATACAATCTTCATGGTCTTGGGGTAGAAGACCTGAAATTAAACTCCTTCTTGGAGATGTTTCAATGGTCTTCATGGCAGCTTTGGAACTTTCTCCACAAGATTGTCCATAGCCAAGACCCAAATACTTAGGCCTTTCCTCAACTATTATTGGCTCAAAAATACCTTGTGCATGTTTTCCCAAGCCTTTTCCTTCATAGCCCATCTTGTACATTAGCTTGGAACCTATGCCTTTGGTATGTTTTTCAAAAGAACCAATATAAGCATTCTTAGAAGAATTTGAAGACAAACTAGAATGGTTTACCTCTTCTTCAAGTTGATACTTGACTAAGGCTTCTTTGGCAAAAAAGAGTTGTGACTCCACCTCATGCATCCTTTTCAAGTTCATATTTGCAATATGAAGTTGCCTCTCCATTTCCTGCAATTTTTCAGAAAGCATCTGCTTCTCTTCCTCCACGGAATTCAACTGCTCTCTAAGTATGCTGCTTTTCCTTCCATCCTCATACATTTCTCTCACCTTGTCCATCATGATGAACAAGTCTTGCTTCATATCTCCATCAAAGAATCTTGTGATGAAGGAGGAATTTGAGGACTCACTTGTAGAAGTTGTCATTATGTAAAATGAAGAAAAGAACTTCAAACAAGATTAACAAAGAGCTTATTCAAGCAACCTCTTGGAACAAACCTCTTGTGCTCCAAATATTACTTTGAGGTCCTTTGGGATAAGAAGAATGCCTTCAACCCTTCTTCCTTTTTGTCCTTCCTGGACTAAGCTATCAATAGCTTTCCATTTACCTTTGCAAACTCAAACAATAGTTAGTTTGCAAACAAGCACACAATCATCCTCTGACTGTTTAAACACCTTTTAGACAAGCAATTTTTGCTCTGTCAATCAAGCATTCTGATATAGCCTTCTTTGAAGGTGGGGTTAATCAATCTCAGACCTTGATGCCACCTGATCTGAAAATGGGGCACTAAAGGCTTCTTGTCAAGCTTACAAGAACCTCTCCCACTCCTAAAGCTTATATATTCCCAAGACCCAAATGATTAACCAATTGTGGAATTAATAATGTACTTGAACATAGGTGTATTCTTATATTTGTTCAAAAACCGTTGTGTGCTATAAGTTCACTTTCTTATGCTAGTATAAAATACATATGACACTAAATAAAGCAACAAGTAAGCAACACATGCATGGCAGTAAGATGCACAATAAAGCAACACACATAACAACAATATTAATTTAGAGTTCACCCAAAACTCTTGGGCTACGTCTCCTTGAGCTCTACTCAACTCGACTAAGCTCTCTGGGATTATGGCAGCAGTTCTTTTACAAGCTCCATGCTCAACTCCACTGGTTTACAGAGAACATAATGGGCTTAGAACACCATCTTATCCCTGGCTCTGAAGCTCTCGTCTTTCTGGCTCTAGCTCTGGCTTTGGTTCTCAACTTTGGCTATGAATCTTGGCTCTTGGCTCTGGCTCTGGCTCTTCGACTCTGGCTTCTTTGAACTCTCTCTCGGCCTCTGCATGCATCAATGGTTCGCTCGACCTCCAAGCGACCTTTAACAACCTTCCGGCGACCTTTAGCCGCTTTGCTGCCAGTCAATCGTGGTCTCTAGCTTTTCACTCTCGTAGCTAACAACTCTCCTTTAGCAACCTCCAGTTCCTACCAACAACATTGTCAATTGGGCCTTTTGGCTCCTTTGGGACATTTTCCCGACCCTGCGGCTTCCCCAGTCGTTTCTCTACATGTCATTAGTCCCTTGTGGCTCTGTGGCTTCTCTAGGCGTTGTTTGTTTGACTGGCCATCTGGCTCTGCGGCTCTATGGCTTCAAACGCATCATTGTTTGCCAAAAACGCCCACTTGTAGCATAGCACAGTGATTAGGGGCCATTATAGAGGGATCAGGGCCTTCTTCCAGGCAAAAACCCGAAAATGGAGAAAAATCCAATACACAAAGATTTTTCTGAAATTACACTATCGGGCATGAATTCCAGACTTGAAATTTTATTAAATTGCCCCTATCACCCTATCAGGTATACCATTAGTTGCAATATCAGTGTCGCATCATCGCATGGCCAAAATCCCAAATACATTGGATAACACAGAAAATTGAATTCCCAGACTTCAAAATTTTTGTAATCGGGCTTATAATCCCCATCAGGTCTGGCCCTTGTCGCTTATCGCAATCGCAATCACAGTACCTATGCTATTGGGGATCGTCAATAGCTGATCGCCGATTTAATCTAGACTGTTGATCTTATCGTCAATCAGATGGTCCATATTGCATCGAATATCACTATCGCATCAGCCCTTTATGTCGAGGATTTCCGATCTCCCGACTGCCAATTTAATCCTGGTCGTTGATCTCATTTCTAATCGGACGACTAAGATCGCACGCCGTGGATCAGAAATCGCATGTCGCATATGGTATATGCCCCTTTTATATCACTGAGATATGATGTTGTAATGCAATATATCGCAATTGTATGTCGCATAGTCTCGAGGGTTCCTTCCCTTATCTCATAGCATCGCTGATGCCGATTTTCCAACGCCGATATCGGCGATCGCAATGTCGCATCGGCCCGGGGTCCTTTCCTTATATTATTTGCATATGCCTACCTCCGACCTAATATGTCAGGGATCGGTAATTGGGGGTTTCTTCCGCCTCCACTTTAAGTCTGCCTCTTGGACCACTCCGATGCGATTTTCCTTTATAAAGCCTTTTGGGCCATTTTTTGAAGATTTTTCCTATTTTTCAAAGGAAAAAGGGCAACTTCTTTCTGCGATAACTTCTACATCCGAGGTCCGTTTTAGCCCATTCAAATTGCAGTAGATTCAGAATGAAAAGATCTACACAATCGGACTATTTCTAGGAGTATCCTTAGACTTTCATTTTCCTCTGTGAGGAACACTTAGACTTAGAAGTCTATCAAAAATCCATTTTGGATCGATTCATAGGTAAGATTTTTCATTGCAAATGTCATAGATTGAGAATGCATGGATTTATTGACAGCTGAAATAGGTTAGACTGGAAAAGTAGGTTTTCAAACATTAGCATCCAAACTAAAATAATGAGAATCCAAATACGGCAGAGCATTAATATGTGATATACCAATGACAAGTCCCCCCCGCCAAAGGAGGAGGGGATTATGGAGGCAACTTCCCACTAGGTGAAGGGTACCTAATATAAGGGGAATTGGGTTGTTGAAGGTATCCACTAACATAAGGACTAGCATGTTGTTTAATTACAGACGTAGGTGGAGGAGAAGGAGTAGGCTATATAGTGCCTTGATAATCAGTGATAAACCTAAAATGATGAGATGAACAAAGAGTTATTAAAGTGATTGAGTGATATCTGAATTATGGACATGCATATGTATGATTGATAAATTATACTCCTTTAATGTATTCAAACAGTAAACATTGAGTGGATTGCTTTTGACCACCCACTTTATTGATTCTTTTATAGGTCCTGTTACCCAAATTGTGATATGGTAATAACATTTTAGGTGCAACCCTGTTATGCTTTTAAGAGAGGAAGGAAAGAACTAAGTTGAATCATGATATTAAGTATGAATATCGATTGGTTCCTTAGCTTTAAAATCATTGAGACTGAATTATATAAGTTCATTGGTTATGCAAAGGCCATAAAATGCTTACTCGTGAATAAGAAAAATATTACATCTATTTGGAATTAACTATAGAGAATTATTGTTGTCGTGACATGTATGACAATATGTTATTCTTAAGATAATGACGTTGTATGTTTATGATGAATATGGTATGCATAGCGATTATGATGTTACGATATGAGGTATATTGACAAGTGCATTTATTATGTGATGATATGTCTTTGATGTTGATATGTTGATTTTATAATTTAGGAGAATATTATGATGTGAAGCATGTTGTAATTGTATGTAGATTTATGATGCAAATTTTTGTGACAACAATGATGTTATGTTCTCATGATGACATGAAAGACTTGACATGTGGATTATTTTCTATGATACTATGGTTATTGCTAATGCATTAGATGTATGTTGAGATGTGGTGATGGACAAGAAATCCACAAATGGGCCGAGAGGTCCGGTTTATTTAATGATCTCGTAGGAGCCCATACCTGCGAGAGAGAATATCTAATACCATATGGGCTATGGACATACTCTATCAAGACTGCATATGCCAGTGGTTCCTTTGTCTTGTATAGCTCTTGATGGATATCTCTTGGGGGGCTATGGGACCATCTTGAGGAGGCCAAGTGACTGATATTGTAGGCTAGGTGCCTGGTATTGGATTGAGATGCCGAAGTCTGGTGGGGGTGTAAGGAATTCGATGCTTGGGGTTGTGCACCTTAGTAGGTGTGGACGGAGTGGGCCAACGTTGCGAGATGCCCTAAGACATTGAGTATAGTACCGGATGCTTCCCTTGGGGAAGATGAGGTCTGAGTCAGGCCTGAGCCTTGGGGACAGCCTTGGGCTAGGATACAGACCAATGAGGCTTATGGTTAGTTCCGAAAGTGGGAAAAATGACAGAGATTTCTTGAGATTTCCTAGGTGTTGTGAAAACTTTCTATGCCTCCTCGTTATACTAGTTCAGTACAGGGTGTAGGGAAAACATGAAGTAACAAATAACTAAATAAATCAAATGTTAAATGGTTCAATTTAACTTCGGGATGAAGTTCCTTAAAGAGGGGGAGTATGTAATGTCCCCTAATAATAATAATAAATAATAAACAATAAAGAAAAGATAATAATAGTAAACAGATAATAAATAATAACAAAATATAATAATAACAAATAAATAAAAATACATTCTAAATAAGTATATATAAAAGTAAAACTATAAAATAGTAACAAAAAGTAAAATAAAATAAGAAAGAGTTAACTAAAAGAACTATAAAAATAGTAAAAATAAGTAAAGTTATTAGAAAGTAAAAATGAATAAAATAAGAAATAAATAAATTAAGAAAAAATTTAACTTAAGTAAAACTTAAAATAAAAAAATAAAAGTTGCATGTTGAGAAAGGAAAATTTTAAGGATGGAAAATTTTCTTGAAGTTTAAAAACATTAGTGAATCTCACTAATCCCTAATATGCAAACTATAAAATGTTTATTGATATATTTGTAAAATTATTCAAATATATAATGATTTTATTTATAGTCTCTATATAATGTTGGCGATTTTTTAGGTAAAATAATTTTATATTCTGCAATTTGGGCGAATCATCTTTTATAAAAATTTGAATCTTTTTTGTGGAAAAATCATGGAAAATTAGCCAACTGGGCAAACATTAGCCCCTAAAATTTTCCATGATGTTGACACATGGAATGTGTGCATGTGGTTCCCTTTTCCAAAGTTTGGTCTATTTAATAGACGATGAAAAAGATGAGAGATCATTCCATCTTCCATTCTCTTGGGAGAAAAGTGTGGTGCGACAAAGGATTCCCTTGCAGTAGTACATTAATTAAGGGCTTGAGGGTGGCCAGTGGTAGAAAGATTATATGCAGTTGAGCCTACGGTTGGGTGGAGAGTCATCCTCAAAACTTTGTTGCAGTTAGCAAGATTCAAATAATGTTAAACTCCTAAATTACAAGTAAATAATATCACCGCTACAGGGAAGTTGCTTTTGCTCCTATTTATTAAAAATTCTATGCTAATTAATTGAAGAGAGGTGTGTTGATTGTAAATCACATAATTGATCTAATAAGTTGCATGTTTGTGGGGTTGTTACACAATCAAATAATATTAGAAAACACCATTTACACTGATATCAATGCATCTAATGCAAGCAATCAAATAGGATTAGAAATCAACATCTACACTCAAATCAATGCATTTAGTGCAAGTAAGAAAATAGAATTAGAAACCAACATCTACACTGAAATCAATACATCTAGTGCAAGAAATCAAATAGGATTAGAAATAATTGTCTACACTAAAATCAATACATTTAATGCAAGCACTCAAATAAGATTAGAAATCCTCTACATTGAAATCAGTGCATCAAGTACAAGATATCAAATATTATTAGAAATAAACATCTACGTTAAAATCAATGCATCTAGGGAAATAAATAAAATATTATTGGAAATTAACATCTACGCTAAGCATATAGAGGACAATGTTTGAGATGGCTGGTTCCATCGCACGCGTAGGGCTCGGTTAGGGCTCGGTTAGGGTTTCTCGCCACCGGAGCGCACATTTTGGAACTGGTCCCCTCCATCGCGCTCGAGACCGAAGACCCCGTTTCTATCAACGCCTGCAGGACTGTTTCCCGGATACTCGATAACGCCTGTTTTATTTTATTCGCACTGTCCATTGGATCCGTTTTTACCGCTGCTTTTTACTGAAGAGTGTTCTGTCGCTTTTCGGTTTTTCCTACGATCTAAGGTGTCTTCAGATCTGGGGTTGCTGCTACCATGGAAGACTTTGAAGCCGTCGATTATTCCGCCGACCCTCTGGAAGGTGTATCCATCTGGCGGTCTCCATATATCTGGTCCTTCCGCATCCGCTCCATACCATTTCCCTGAACAGAATCCGGGCATTCCTGTTATCCTCCCTGATGATCCCCCTACCTGGCCAGTTTTCTCTTCGCCCCCGCATTCCCCGACAACTCTAGGGTTTGTTTCTGGCTGCCTAAGCTCAAACCCTAATCTCTATCCCCTGTCCTCCGGTCCAAACCCTCCGCCGTTACACTATCCTCACCAGGTTATATCTGCTGGTTTCTCTCACTCGACCGGTTTTTCCTCCGGCAGTTTCACCTCTGTGCCCCCGCTCTCGAGCCACCCCTCCATTACTGTCACACCGCCCACCGGTCTCCATCAGGACCCCCCGCATACCAGCCGGCTGCCTGTTCCCCCTTCCCCTCGATACCCTAAAAGGTGGAATAAGTGCTTCAAATCAAGAGATAGCGACATCCTCCTACATCTGGAAGGGGATATTCGAATGGGCAATGCGATGGAGTTCGCAGACCGGGTCCTGGTTGGACGCATCCGTGGCCGGAACTATACGGCAGCAAGATTGAAGACTTGGGCCATAGCTGTATGGGGACATCACTTGGCAGAGATCCCTTTCGTTCAGACCTTTGTTCGGGGCTGGTTCGCCATGCGTTTTGCCCGCGCGGATCACACAAATTGGGTCCTTTCGTCCTTCTCGCATTTTGACCAAGCCCCCGTACTGTTCAAGCGATGGACCCCCCTTTTCGATCCGGAGACTGAACAGATTGGTATTGGACCTGTTTGGATTCGACTCCCAGGTCTTCCACTTCAATTCTGGTCTGAAGACGTTTTCCAGCGCATTGGCAACGCTATTGGTACATACGTGGAACATGACAGATCTTATACCCAGACGGGCATGATGGCATATGCACGCATTCTGGTTAATCTGGACACTCGGGGGGGACTTCTGGAATCTATCACCATTCAGTGGAGGGACACAGCGCGGAAGCAGCCCATCGATTATGAGGGTATACCATATCGTTGTCGCCGGTGCCATAAGGTGGGTCACATTTTCCGGGACTGCCCCCTCATCCGACAATCTAGGTCCCCTGAACAGGAGGATCGGAACTCGCGGCAGTCAGAGGCTCATGGAATGCAGCATAATGAATCTCACAGCCACCCTCAGACTGATGGTGCCAATATGGATGTACCAGCTGCTACCACTTCAGCATCGACCTCCACCGCCCCTGCTACATCACCTGCTCACCTGCAGCCGGATCACTCTGGACCTCTTCCTGGTATGTCACTCAATCCGTCATTGTATCATTCTTCATGTACAATATCGGATTTGCACTCTATTTCTTTATCATTATCTGTTCCCCCTTCATCGGCCCCTCAGATTACTCCTCCAGCTCCGCCGAATTGCCCCCCTTCCCGGGTCACTCTTCCACCTGCCCCATCCTCAGAGCTCCCTGTATCTGTCACCCCCAGATACGATCTCCGCCCGCGTACCAAGGATATGGAACCTGATCATGTGGGGCTGGATATGATCTCTGGACCACTGACCCTCAAGAACGCCAGGGGCAGACCCTCTCGCCACACTAAATCCCGCCTTACTACTGCTGCCGAAATCGCCCTTGGGCGTCAAAAAACTATTTTCGGGGCCCTTAGAGCTCAGGATGGCCCCCTGCATTCTCCTCCATGAAGATCCTATCCTTCAACTGCAGGGGTTTCGCTAGCAATCCCAAAAAGCTAGCTCTGAAGAGGCTTCTCACATCATCTGCCTTGGACATCATATTCCTTCAGGAAACACTCTGCCAAGCCGACTCCCTTACCAAGTTATTTCACACCTGGTTCCCCTCCTGGCACTTTCAAGCCATCGATGCTACTGGAAGGTCTAGAGGTTTGGCCATTGGGATTAACAAAAGATCGGCTGAAATTCTGAATTATTTTGGGGGTCGAAATTTTATAGGTCTTGATATCATTTCCCATCATATTGGTCGGACCATTAGACTCATCAACATATATGGACCCTGCACAGACCGTGCCACATTCTGGAGACATCTCCTGGAATCCGAGATCCTCTCCGCGGACAACATCCTTCTTGGTGGAGACCTTAATTTCTCCTTAGGCTTTTGTGAATCTTGGGGCCACAATGCTCAAATCGACCCCCTGACTGACACCCTCACTAGCCTTTTGGAGGACCATAACTGGATTGACATTCCATCGGCACGTCTTCAATATACATGGACTAATAATAGAAATGGGGAACAAAGTCTGGCCAGAAGACTCGATCGCTTTCTTGTTAAAGAACCTCTCTACAACGTCCTGACCCGATCTCGACAATGGGTTGGAACTGGGGGCATCTCAGATCACCGTCCTATATTTTTTGAAGCTGAGAACACCTCCCAAAAGATCAAAAGTCCATTAAAGTTCAATGCATCCTGGTTGCAGGACCCCTCATATATTCGCCTGGTTCAAAATTTCTGGAACACCAATCCTATCCGGGACAATGAGGATATCTCGGCCGGTTTTGTTAGGAAACTAACTGAACTGAAAAGGATCACCAAAATTTGGGCTCATCAAAAGCGAATTCAGGACAATCAAACCCTACAGGACGCGGAAAAAGCTATTGCTGATTTTGAAGCACAATCCTCGGGTACCTTCCCCTCTCTGGAGAGGAAAGAGGAATATTCATCCCTCATCACCAGGAGATCTTAGATTCTAAAAGAACGAGAGGAAAGCTGGAGATTAAGAAGTAGAGCCATCTGGCTCCTGGAAGGCGATGCAAACACCAAATTCTATCACAAGTCTGCTAATGGAAGGAAAGCGATTAACACCATTTGGGAGCTAATGGATGAAAATGGGCACCCTATCACGTCCCAGAGAAACCTGGCCAATTTGGCCACCGGACACTTCCGAGGTATTTACAAGGCCCCAGCTGATGTAAATATCCTAGAAATAATGAGGATCATTGAACTCTTTCCTAGCTACGTTAACCAGGAGGACTCTGATGAACTTATGAAAGAAGTCACAATGGCAGAGCTGGAGGCTACACTTAAATGGTTTAAGAGGGACAAGAGCCCCGGTCCGGACGGCTGGACGATCGAATTCTATCTCAGATTTTTTGAGACCCTGGGAAATGATCTTCTTCACATTGTGGAGGACAGCAGAAGAAGGGGTAGAATATCCTCGGCCATTAAATCGACCTTCATAGCATTGATTCCCAAATCCAATGCTCCCACAACTTTCGATGATTTCCGGCCCATATCACTATGCAACTGCCTCTATAAGATCATCGCAAAGACTATTGCAAACCGCCTCAAGCCCATTTTATCGTAGCATATCTCCTTGGAACAATTTGCCTTCCTACATCATCGAAAGATTCATGAGGCAGTTGCATCAGCACAGGAACTGCTGCACACCATGCATATTAAAAAGCAGAAAGGTATGATCCTAAAAGTCGATCTCTCCAAGGCCTTTGACCGATCAAATTGGTTATATCTGCGGCTGCTTCTCACCCATCTGGGGTTTCCTTACCCCTATATCAAATGGACAATGAGCTGCATTACGGATGTCAACTACAGTGTCTTACTAAATGGAGAAGCCACCAATTTCTTCACTGCAGAACGTGGACTTCGTCAGGGATGTCCACTCTCTCCATTACTTTTCTTACTCATAATGGAAGGACTCATCCGGCTGCTTGCATCCGCCAGAGAAAGGCAACAAATAATGGGTATTAAAATAGCTGAGGATTTCTACCTCACTCATCTCTTATTTGTGGACGATGTCTTGATTTTCCTAAATGGTAGCATTGGAGACTCTACTGCTTTGCAGCATGCCATGCACTTATTTCAAATGGCCACTGGGATGAAGATTAATGTACAGAAATCCACCATCACCATGGTGGGATGCACAGCACATGAAACTGCTTTTGCAACACAGAGATTTCCTTTCAACTCACTGTCATTGGCAGATGGCATAAAATACCTTGGCTTCAGATTGAAGCCAATTGGGTATAAGATAGCGGATTGGCTTTGGCTAATCACCAAAGTAGAAAGGAGACTCCAGATATGGTACCATCGATACCTCTCCAGAGCTGGAAGATTGATCCTTATCAAAGCAGTCATAGAAGCCACACCAGTATACTGGATGGCTCTAACCTGGATCCCTAAAGGCATTCTACATCGACTACAGCATATCTGTAGCCGGTTTTTTTGGGCTGGACAGAAACCAGGCAGGCTATTTGCGTGGGCCAGATGGGACACAATAGCCAAGCCAAAATCCTGGGGTGGTTGGGGAATCAAAAAACTTGACTTATTCTCAAAAGCATTGGCGGCCAAGCTGGGATGGAAATTACTCATATCGGAAATTCTATGGACCAAGGTGGCATATGCAAAATATATCAAACCCCTCAACATACTCGACTGGATCTGTACACAGCTGAATACACTAAATATATCTAGTATTTGGAAGGCTGTTGTCAACACTATCCACCTTCTCAGGGACGGACTAACTTGGCGTATACGGGAAGGAAACTCCGTTCGCATTCGAAAGGATCCATAGGTTGGCTGCGGCAATGCTCACAGACTGCCTAATGAACTTATTGATCATCTCAAGGTCAGGGGTTATACCCACATCGCGCATATTGGCGATCCTGATCGCTCTACATTCTTACACCAAGCCTGGCTTAATGAACACATTTTGGCGATCCCAGCACAATGGCACAATGCATGGAACAATTATACGGAGGCACTATCCCAAGCGCATATTAGACTCATAGAGGGTCCTGATGAAATCATTTGGGCACTGGCCAAAAATGGGACATACACACCTAAGATGGGATACCTTACTCTCATCGAACCTATCAGACCTCCCATTATTCACCCCACATGGCAGGCTCTTTGGAAACTTAAATCTGCTCCTCGCACCAGACTCCTATTCTGGAATATTCTCTTTGACAAAATTCCCACGGGCACAAATCTGATGAAACACTCTTTCCATGGTCCCTATCGTTGTCACCTTTGTCTAAATGAGGAGGAAAGCACTGCACATCTTTTCCTTCACTGTAGTATCTCTAAACAGTTCTGGACTTTGCTCACTGGACATATCCCTCAGTTACAGAATTGGCAGGGCAACTCTATCCTTGAGGCCTGGGAATCATGGTTCCAGCAACATTCAGGAAAACCGCGCAATATCCCTCTGCTGGCATGCTGGGCGATCTGGATCGCCCGGAACAAGGCAATGTTTGACCATCATGCTCCCCACTGGCCTTCTATTCTTCATCACACCATTGCTGATTACAATATTATTCCCGAAGAGGACACCTCTGCCCCGACTCGAATTCTCAATCCGCTGAACATCGACAAAACTAACCTTGGGCCTTCTTCGATGGCTCTGCCCAAGAAATAGGCTGTGGCGGAGGTGCGATACTACATGTATCCGACACCCACTGTTTCAAATTGCAAATAAACCTGGGTCGTGGCACAAACAACTTTGCCGAACTGTGCACTGCCAAACATATCATTCATTATGCCATCCAAAAAAACTGCAGACACTTACAATTATTTGGGGACTCTAAAATTGTTTGCAACTGGCTGAATAACACTTCACAATGTCATACATTTTCATTGAGACACATTTTGGACGATGCAAGAAGGCTCACCTCACATTTCGACTCATTCTCATGTACTCATATCTACAAGGAACAGAACACCACTGCAGATCACCTTTCCAAAGAGGCTGCGCTCAGGCAAGGAGATCAGTGGATGATTCAGGAGGAGCTCGATGGACAGTTTTTCGAGTACTATCATCGGCCTTTTGACGACCTCATGGATGCTGGGCACTGATGCTTGATCACCTACTGTTATTTGGCATATAACATGTATTTATTGTATATATTTTCAGTTATTACATTACATCTAAGTACAAGACTCTCTGCGTAGAGATCGACCAGCACAATTTTGACCTTCTGCTCCCTGCGTGGAGTTTTTATTTTGATAACAATTTTGAAGATCTAACTAGCTCCCTGCGTGGAGTACTTACTGATAACAGTTTTGAATCTGCTCTAGTCCTACGGACCATGATCTTTGATAGGCTTCTAGCCTCAATATGAATGCTGCGGCATATACAAAATGTAATTTCTCATCTATAATAGAAATTACGACTTTTTTCCAGGGGAAAAAAAACATCTACGCTAAAATCAATGCATCTAGTGCAAGCAATCAAATCTGATTAGAAATCACCATCTACACTAAAATCAATGCATTTAGTGTAAGCAATCAAATAGGATTAGAAATCATCTACATTGAAATCAATGCATCTAGTGCAATCAATCAAATATCATTAGAAATCAACATCTACACTAAAATAAGTGCATGTAGTGCAAGCAATCAAATGGGATTAGAAATCACCATCTACGCTGAAATCGATGCATCTAGTGAAAGAAATATTCTTCCCTCTTCCCCCTCCATCTATATCTATATCTCCCTCCATTTCTCCTTCTTTGTCTTTCTATCTCACCCCCCAAACAAACACTCTCTCACTCCATATCTATCAATCTCTTTGTCCTTCCCTCCCTGTCCCCATCTCTCTCTTGTTCCCTCTTTTCACCTTCCATCTATATCTCTATCTCCCGTTGTCTCTCTATATCACCCCCAAAACATACACTCTCTTTCTCCAATCTATCTATATATCCCTCCCTCATCCTCTCTCTCTACCTCTCTATCTTTCTCTCTCTCTCTCTCTGCGGATTCTATCTCTCTTCCCTCTTGTTTTCCTCTCTCCCTCTCTCTCCATCTTCCTTATCACTCCCTCTCTCTCTCCACCTCTCTATTTCTATTTATTTCTTCTTACCTCCCTCTCTCTTCCTTCTTCTCTCTCCCTTTCTCTCCCACCTCTCTCTCTTTATCTTTCTCTCTCTCCTCACCCTCTAACTTTGTCACTATATCCCTCCCTCACTCCTTCTCTCTCCTTATCTCCCTCATTCTCTTCATCTCTCCTTCTTTGTCTCTTTATCTCACCCCCAAACATACACACTCTCTCTGACTATCTATCCCTTGTCACTTCCTCTCTCTCTCTCCACTTCTCACTCTCTATGTCTTTCTTCTTCCCTCCATCTCTCCCCGTCCAACTTCATCTCTTTATTTCTCCCTCTCTCCCTCCCTCTCTCTCAAGTACTCTCTCTCCCTTTCTCTCCTACCTCCCTCTCTCTTCCCCCATCACTCTCTCTCTCTCTCTCTATTTTCCATCTAATCCTCTCTCTTCCCCCGTCACTCTCCCCCTCTCTCTTCAGTCTTGTTTCTCATCCTTCCTCTCTCTCCCTTTCTCTCCTACCTCCCTCTGTCTTCCCCTATCACTCTCTCTCTCTCTCTCTCTCTCTCCAACAATGTTACTATATCCCTCCCTCTATCCTTATCTCCCTCCTTATCTTCATATCTCCTTCTTTGTCTCTTTATCTCACCCCTAAACATACACTCTCTCTCTCCATCTCTCCCTTATCACTCCCTCTCTCTCTCCACTTATCTCTCCCCATGTCTTTCTTTGTCCCTCCCTCTCTCCCCCTCCAAAACCATCTCTCTATCCCTCCCTCTCTTCTCCTCTCCCTCATTCTTCCTCTCTCTCCCTTTCTCTCCTACCTCCCTCTCTCTTACCCCATCTCTCTCTCTCTCTCTCTCTCTCTCTACCCTCAAATTCTATCACTATCTCCCTCCCTCTCTCCTTCTCTCTCTCCCCCCTCCATCTTTGTGTCTCCCTCTCCCTCTCTTACCCTTCTCTCCCTCTCTCACTCCTCTCCCTCTCTTTCTCTCTTCATTCCTCCTCTCCCCTCTCCTTCAATTTATCTTCATCTCTCCCTTGTGACTCCCCTATCTCTCCACCTCTATCACTATATGTCTTGTTTCTTCCCTCCCATACATATATAGTTAATATATATCATGATATATT
>APFE031247574.1:0-15635 GCA_000404065.3 Pinus taeda | reverse complement strand
AAAAATAAATTTAACATATCACATATTAAATGCCCATAATTACATGAGAATTGTCTTAAGCAGGGTTTCTCCCTAGTTATTATTACAAAAGCATTGACTTAAATGGCATTTCTCGTAGATTAATATCGTTAGAAAAGATGTATCTTTAATGTATCGGTAGGTTGTTTAAAATAGAGGTTATTAATAAACTAATAACATTCTACAAGCGCGTAAGATATATTATCTCCAAAATAAATTAATGATCTACAAATTTTTAGCACAGAACTGTAAATAATAGCCATAGTTCTGGAATACCCATGCCACGGAATATATATGTTTTTAACAAGGTTCTGAATTGCATGGCGATATATGTTATAATTGTGTTTAAAAGTATTTTACGGAGTTAATTATGTGAGTGATATTATAGTGTTTTTAAAATTAAATGATGATGATGATAATATTTAAAGTTTACAAAAATCAATGTAGTTTATTAGATTTTAAGATAAGAGATTAATTGAGATTTTTTAATATTTTATTTTTATGTTAAAAAAGAAGACAAGTGAGTGTTTTTATATCGCTATAGTTATGTTGATTTAACAAAGTCAAGAAGATTGGTACTATGACAAATGTTATGGAAATGGGAGCCTATGTGAGTAAAAGTTGGTCAATCCAATAGAAAGTTATTTTCATCTTCAACCTTCTTAGTATTGCAAAGGTGACAGATTCTTTCATCTTAAGGAGTTTTTGGAATAGACCAACCTCGGTTTCACTTCGAAGCTCATGATAATTAGTTCTTACCTTCATAATGTTTATTTTTTTCTTAGCACTTGTTAAGTTAGAAAGATATCCTGGTTAGAAAGAGTAGGGTTGATCAGCTCCTTATAATACTTTAGCTTCCTTTTCCCCTCTAGATCCTTATCATCCTTCAACTTTTCCTTCAATTTGGAAGAATAGTAATTTTAATCTTATCCTTCTTCTCCAAGATGATCTCCTCCTTTATCCCCAAATAGAAAAGCCAAGACTGGGCTTCCTTGTGCCATCCCTGCTTGAGTTGAAGGTGAGGATTTTGGCTAGAGTTATAAGTGATTTTGGGGAACCTCTTAGCTTACATGTTGTAAAGTTTCTTCATATACATCGGATACCTAAACACAACCATGATTTCAATGGGGGGAATACTAGTTTCGATCAAGAGGATAGGATAGGGAGTATTTCTTTTAATATTGAGGTTGTATGTTATAAATTGATTTTGGATCAGCTCGATCTTCCTCCATGATTCTCTATATATGTTCCAACCCCATACCTCACAAATATATAAAATAACATAAGTGATGAGGGTCCCAAAGAATAAATTTTTATTCCAAACCCAAATACAATCAACTTACAACTATTTTCAAGCTCATAATAAGCTTTTTAGCTTCTAATAATCCTTTCCTCAATGCTATAATTCCATTTGAGCTTATGATGAATGTCAATACCTAAATATTTATATGAAGGAACCTTCTCCAAGTAATTGTTATCATAGATGAAATTATCATGGTTTATCATTTTGGATTTAATAATCTTGACTTTAGTCTTGTCGGTATTAACAGTCATACCCAACATGGAGCAATAATCATGGAGTATTTTAAGCTTCTTGTTGAGAACATCATGGATTTTGGCAAGAAGAACATATCGTCGGTATAAAGGAGAAGAGTAATGACTATATTAGCGAGCTTGGGGCCATCGCATCTTACAACTTCCAGACACTTGATGTAAATGCCAAAAAGGGTAGGGGAAAGGAGGCACCCTTTCTTAACACTGATATTGCATTTAATTTCTTTAGAACTACCCTCAGTAGTATTAAGCTTGGTGATAACATTCTCATATGGCCGAATTATGTCCACTCTTAATTCGAGAGTAGCTAACATCTCTTCGAGTCTATGCCATATCTTATCTTAAGGAACAATATCGAAATATTTTCTAAAGTAAAGGAAAAAATAAAAGAGATCAATTTTACTATTACAACATTCCTCAACAATGATTCTAAGCATGACAAGATGGCCAATAGTTGAGTGATGTCTTTGAAATCCATCTTGGGCTAATCATAATGGTCCTATAGTTAGAGGGATCGTTTTATCCCCACTTTTAAATATAGGCAAAATAAAGCTTTGCATCCAAGGTTTAGGGAATCCATGTTTTACTGCCAAATTGAGAAGCTTGTTAATATGAGGGATGATGATAGACTTTCCCATTTTGAAATTTTCAACTTAGTAGCCTTCAACATCCCTAGATTTCCCATTAGCGAGCTTCTTAATCCCAAACCCCATGTCTTCCAAAGAAAATATATCCTCCTTTATAGGATTGATTATGATGTTTCCCATGGTGCCCGAAGAGTCATAAAGATTATTATGATAAGCATCTTAGTTCTGTAAGGGGATCAAATTATTTTATGTTGTCATATGGGCTAGAACATTCCTCCAAAACTTTCTAGGCTCAATTTTAGAAAGGTAAAGAAGACTCTCTTGCCTTTTATTAATGTAGGACCTTTTCTTCCTTTTGATAATAGTTTTGTACACACTTATATTTTTAAATTTCACAGTTTCATTAGGATCATCTCTAATAGCTTTACTAATAGTTTTACAATCATTATGATGCCAAGGATTGGAAGTTATATTATTCTTTTTATATGAGACCTCAGAAGATAATTTGTTAATGGTAGTGGAGAGGGTTGTGCCTACATTATTTTGTCATTATCCACCTTACAACTCCTTATTTTTTCCTTCAAGCTTATCAATGCATCTGGCAAATCAGAATAGAACGCAACACCACAATGCTCATCCGATTCATAGGGAGAAACTTTGTAGTCTACCATCTTTCTAGTAATTTTATCTCTTTCCTGTAAGGCATGCTATGTCATCTAAACCAAATCACAATAAACCAATCTACCTTAGCATAGTTTGTGCATGATATATCATCTGTAAAATCATCAAATAAACATGATACATGTATAACATAATCATAACAACATATATACATATGATACATAAGCACATAACCATGTAATCATCAATCTAGCTAGAGTCCAATCATCAATGCATGACCATATCAACTACACACATACCATGAATACATGCATGGCAACAACAACCATAACACCACTATATACTTGACCACATGAAAACATTAACATGTAGAGAGAAATGCACAATTGATCTGATAATCACCCTATGAGTGACCTCAGTTAAAGATTTATTAAACAAAAGGTATTACAGACTCATGTGCTGGTGTGTGTTTTGTGTTATCGAAACAACGGATCTATCAGATTGCCCATACGCAGACATTTAAATGGAAAGACAGCAAAGAAATACAGTAAGAAACACTAGACAAAAACAGTTTTTAATAAGGAGTTCACCCTGTTCTCCAGGGCTACGTCTCCGGTCCAGCTTTAGTGGTGGCCTGGTTTTATTGTGTCTTACAGCAAAGAACTTACAATGCAGGGACTCAATATGAGTTCCCATGACAGCAGATTTTGCTTGGCAGGGTGGTTCTTGGATTCCCCAAGCCACTCAGAGTTCACAGATTCTTTTTCTTCCTACCAGCTCTGTGACCTTTGGTCTACAGTGGAAAGAGCCAACTGTGATGCTCAATCCAGACAGATTCCTCTATGGGAAGGCTTGAATCTTCAATCTCTCTGGTGCTCGATGTTGCCTGTGGTCAGCTCGGCCCTCTGTCTTCTCTGCTTGGCTTTACTGTTCTCTGTGTTAAGTCCTCCTCTCAAGGTTCATTGTTCACTATCTCTCTGGTCACTTGGCCTCCTCTCAAAATCCTCCAACTTAATTCGACTGTCTCCATTCATGGATTTAACCGTTCGATCCTTGTGCCTATTCAGTTCCTCTCCTGCCTGCGCCGATTCACCTTCTGCAGCTGTGCTTGGAGTTCCTTGTTCGGCATCAGCATGAACGCTTAGGGAGTGCCACGTGTCCCCATCTAATTGGTGCCAGCATGCTTCGTCGGTTCGTTCCTCCGGTTATGTTGTGGATACGCTCTCTCTCCAACGTGGCGGTCAACGGATTCCAAATCCCTTTAAATTGCGACTTAATTCCCTATCGATTCCGCTTCTTTCTATCAGGCGTAATCTCAACTGTTCGATTTGGGCTCCTCTAGATCCAACGTCATATGCACGTCGAGCACGGTTGACTTGCTCGACCATTAGCACGCGATCACGGTGATTTTTCTCTCACCTCCGCTGCCACGTGTCGATCACTGAGTGGGATCGCTCTACTCTTGTCCAAAACCTCTTACCGTTCAAGGGCACCCCGATCAAAACCACCAGTTTCCAGGGCGTGGGTCTTGCCTTTGCGTTTTAGCGCTTTTTCTTTCTCCGCCCGCGGTTCTCTAGCTCCCAATGTGACTGAGTGCTTAAGGCTCCCCCATTTCGGCCCTATTTGCGATGTGCGATCAAAATCGCCTCCTTTTCCCGATCCGGGGCTCCCAGGAGCTGTTTTGATCTCCTGCGCAGTCTCCATGGGCCTCGGTCAGCGTGCTTTGACCGAGGTCCTCATCGTTCCACGCTGGCTGCCATGACCACTGGTTCAGGGTGTTTTTGATGCCGTTTTGGATTTCATTAAAGATTTGTTTAACTTGATACAGTCAAAGTTCTTGACAGTCTTTTGTGGATCCGATTCGGATCAACAATTGATCACGCACACGCATGAATTCATATGATCAAGCATGAACGATGATACTTGTAACCAAACCTACAAGAATTATACATGTAACCAAGCATGCAAGAATGTAACCAAACATACAAGAATGTAACCAAGCATACAAAATGACACATGTAAGCGACATATAACAACATGTAACTAGTTATACACTCATGGAAAAATGTTTCACACGATGACATCCTTATCCCCATGGCGACATCACTACGACCATGACCAACACCATGCATATGCAACAAGCACATAGACCACAAGGATGAATGACACATGTACAACTAACATGAATGCATGAAAAACACATTCACCCAAGGAGAGCACAACCATGTTCTGACACCAATCTGTAATCACCCTCCTACCATATCTACCCAAGTAACTGGCTAACTGGGGTAAACATTGACAAGAGAGGCCACTATGAAGGGATTTAAGCTCCTTGCCGACCGTAAGGAAATGGAATCGAAAGAACACATCAACCATACCTTCCACATCAGCAACAACACCCCAGGAGACATCTCAGCCACTCAGACATCCTGCCCCCAGGTCCCACTGATCGTTTAGACCTCTTGACCTCTGGAAATTCTCATGCTATAGGCATGTCATCGTCTAGGGACCTATGGATGCCATTTATAAGCCAACGTCCAGGGACTTTTGCTAGCAGACCTATGCTAGTGTTTGGAGAATTTGAGGCACTTTTTTAGCCAAGAATTCCAGCCACAACCCAAAACTTGTTATAACTTTCAAAATTCATCAAAGACATGATGAAAAGACTACTATGCCAAAAATCAACCTCAGGACTAGGCTTGACTATCCCCAATTGAGAAATTTTTTCAAACACTTGGCATCAATGAAACCTACAGGCCTAGGATACAAGACATAGCATGAATGACTGAGAACTGTTATGAAACATGACAAGAAGGATCACGACCTTATCCCTTGACTTGTTATAACATCAATTAGGTCTTGCATCCATCATTTTAACAATTTCAAGTAAATACATGAAATGACCATGACATGAACCAGTCAATTAACATTCCTATAACCAACACAAAACCATGTAAATAACATAGATATAACAACCATTAAATCCACATATAAACAAGTGAAAAAGCAAGAGAACTTAGCTTTCATTAATCATAGGCAAATATGACCAGGTTCGAGACTTCCATGTACCACTTGACCATAGACATGGCTGAACCAAATATTTCTTTCAACCAGTCACCCCCATGTCGTATTCCAAGCATGAATATGGGATCTCATGGATAACGAATGTAGAAACAATCAAGGGAATCTAAAGGTTGAACCATCTCCACCCTCACTAAACCATGATCACACCAAAATCGGTGCTCTGGTAAGAACTGAACTGAACTTGGAATGCCATCCGAAATCCATCATTATCCTTGAGGAATTTTCCATCCCCTTGTCTCTCAGGCTCTATTGCAATCCAATCTCGGATCACTAGGCCCTAAACCGAGACTAGTCTCTTAGGCTTTACCACAATCCAAACATGGATCACTAGGCCCTAAACTAAGACTTCTCCCTCAATTTTTACTATGTATCTCGCCAAAACCGATCAAGGGATTTCTAGGCCTTTGGGAATGAACCTTGAGACCACCTCCGCCCCAAATTCTGAAATCCATCCAGCAAACCAAAGTTCAAAACAGAGATAAACATCCCAACATACCATGGCATCTAGAAAAATGCAAGGCTAGGATGAAAACCACTGTCATAACCTGGCAAAACCATGCCACTGACAACAAGAGAACCATACACCAACTTGCAAAGCCATGCATGTCAAAACCAGCTAGGAAATCACACATGCAATATGTTACCTTAAAGTATTCCTGTTGAAGTTGCTGATCATACTCTTCCTTCCTTGATCCTTTCTTTCCTCCCTTTCCCTTTGCTTTCTTTTCCTTCCTTGATCCTTTCTTTCCTCCCTTTCCCTTTGCTTTCTTTTCCTTCCTTGATGCAAACCTAGAGTGATCCAAGAAAACTCTAAGTGACCAAGAGTGAGAGAGAGAGAATAATGAGAGAGTTACAAAACTTGAACTGACAAAAGGTTACCAACTGATCCTCATAAGAATTTCTATTAATGAGGCCTCTAATTTCTTCATTTTCCATTATTTTCCTTCATTTTCCTCCTCACATGCAACCTGTGACCTTTCGCCTTACTTTTCTCATAATTTCCTTTATTTTCACAAATAAATGTGCCAAAAAATCATTTTTTCCTTTTAATGCCTTTGCCAATTTCCTTAGCCAAAAACACATTCAATGATGCCCACTAGGATATCATTTCCCAACATTCAGCTTCGAATAAGTGTTCCTTAACCATGGTCTTATTTTTCATTTATTAAATTTTATTACATGAACTTTGGAAAATAAGCACACGTGTTTAGTATCAGGCACAAGAAGGATGAAGATCAACACTAGTGGATAATGGTGCAGTGCCTTTGAAGGAATTTCTAGTGCAACATATCACTTCAATAATAGGTGAAACCCACCTAGATGGAAAGCGCTTTGAAAAATACTTCTAGTGGTATGTGGACGTTTGAAAATGGCATCCTCATTTGAAAGTTAGAACCAGTCAAAGGTGGGTAATCCCAAAGTCAAAGTGGCAGAGCTAGAGGTGGTTGGAGACCTTGTTTGTGCATAGTTAAGTTTGGAAAAGCAACCAAACACAACAGAGTCTTTGGAGGAGCCTCCATCAAAAGTGTCGAGTGTATGTGGAGTGAACAAAAAAGTAGTGGGGAGCACTGTCATTGGACATAGGTGGAGCCCACATAACAATCATCTCAGCAAAGATAACATGACAATAATACCTCGAAGAAACCTTAAGGAGCACAAAGGAGATGAGCAGGTAGATGTGGAGCACACAATGTAGTAGAAAGGATTTCTATTGACCCAAGGCATATCCCACATAACAAATAAGCTCGATGCAGTTACCATGACAGGTGTATCCTAGAAAATATTTAAGAAGTGACTAAGCATATGAACAAGATGACATAAGATGGGCAGGTGTGGCTTTGAAAGTAGCGTAGCAGAAGTAGTTTATTGGCTCAAGACATATAGGGTGAGGTCCCCACCTAATAGCTCTGTCCACAAAGGCTAGCTCGGAAAGGATTCAAGGCATGAATAAGAGGAGTGCTAGCCCAATGAAAAGGTTTGAGCACTGCAAAAGAAATAGTTGGGACCCTTAATTTTTTTTATAAGGATTTTCTCTCACAACCAAGGACCAAGGGACCCTTTCTCTCTCCTATAGCAAGGAAACTTGGAAGTGAATTATCTGCCAGTTGATGGAGCCCAAGACAACTCAATACACTGGGTTTATCCCTGTAACATAGTGGAAAAATGCTTGGGATGATTAAAATTTTATAAAGGAAAAATGTTGAAAAACAAGCCTCAAACCTTTCTCTCTCCTCTTTGACAATTAGACAGGTGGAAAAAATTGATTGGACCTCAGAAGATGATGGAGGATGATTACATTAACATGACGTGGCCTAATCAAACGTGGACACATGGCAGGAAGATTCAATGTTTTGGGGTACTTGAATGGCTTAGTTTTGAGTGACAAATGGACCAATCATAGGATGACGCATGGCACATGTGACATTAGCATGATGTCATCTCGCTTATTAGAGCCCAGAAGTTTTTGTAGTAGTGCATAGAAAATTAATGGGCTGACTAGGCGTAGGGATGACGTAGGTAGTGTTAGAGACAACTCAAGCGCGGGTGCAATGCTATTGGCTCACGGTTAGAGTGTTCAAACCCCACTTGACAACTCAACCTGCAAGAACTAGCTTGAAAGAATATTAAAGGAGCCAATAGTTTTTTCTTAAGGCGACAAGTAGGATAGAGAGGCATGGACATATCGACACTGACAAGGATCAGCAAAAACCAATGAGATTGAGGCAAGGTGGGCCCCACGGGACAACTAATCCCATAAGCAGGACCTTGGAGGTTTTTGAAAGGGTGAACAAGTAAAGGCACCGGGGACATGGTTCTACGTGAGAAAATTGAGACCAATGGAACATAGAGTTATAAATAAAATAATCCATCAAGATGGTTAAGAGGCTCAAGAACCAATGCGAAGGTCACTACTAGGTTTTATGGCAAAAAATGATAAGGGGCCAATGCAAAAGGGGCTTAAAGGAGTAATAGGCACTCAAATTTTAAACTAGGTGCCAAGACGATATTTTTGTGGCGGCTTGGTGAAATTTAAGTGCTTAAGTAGCAAATTTTGGTAGCAGTTTTAATAAACATAAGGGGATGCATACACAATGGAAAAGCCTTAGCGTCTTATGCTTGAACGAGTCAACCACTATGTATTGCAATGTTTCTGAATAAAGCAATGTGGAAATGTTTTTGCATGGATGGATGAGTCGGCAACTATATATGGTAGTGCTTTGGTATAAAGCATTTGGGAAATGATTGAAAGCCTTGGATGGATGAGTCGATAGCTTGGAAATTGGCAGTTTTGACAAAATAACAACAAAACTAAAAGTGGAACTGTAGTTAGAACGACAACTAAAGCCTGTTAAGAGCCAAAATATCCAAATCAATAGAAAAACTCAGAGTTTGATTTTGAACAACAAAATCAGAATCTAAGACTCAAAGAAAAGATCCAGAAGACTGAAATGAACAGGACAAAAGAAAAAATTAAGGATTCATGCAAGAATACAAGTGAAGTTAGAAAAAAGCATAGAAACCAAAAATAGCAAAGAAAAATGCTTTATAAGTATAATCGATTGAGGAATTTTGAAAGTCCTTGGTGCAAGGCTTGGTGGTGAAGCAAGGTGCTAGTGTGATATTGTATTTGTCAGTAATCACAGATTGTTGAAAATGTTTGTAAGGTGGTTTTGGTGAGTAGTCATAGTGAGAAAATTTGTTTGTTTATGGGGTAAGTGGTCTATTGGTTCTAGTTGGAAAATGGATGAAATTTGAATCAAGAGGGATATCAAGTGGTATCTTGTAGATTAGGGGTTGTAGCTCCTTCCAGTATGTGTTGGTAAGTGTCCAAGGGCAACAGTCCCTTTCAGTAGAAACTGATAAACGAGCAAGGGCAAGATTCCATTTCAACAAAGGATGCTAAATGAGCAGGGGCAACAATGCCTTTCAGTGAAGACTAATAAACAAGCATGGATACAAGTTCATTTCAATAAGAACTGATAAACCTACAAGTAGTAGCTTGTAGGACAATGATGTACTCAAGTTGAAGCTTGTAATAAAAGGAAGATTGGTTTCTTCTGTATATGTTGCTCATGTGCTTGATAATGATTATGTTATGTTTTACATGATTAAGTTATACTGTTGATCCATGAATACTTTCTAAAGTAATTGAAAAGTATAATTTGTGAGGAGTTGTATAATTTGGTCGCACTACTGATTCACCCCCCGTCTCAGTAGTGTCATGGCTTCCATTGTTTCTAACGGACCAGTTTCCAAGAATGTCATAATTTGGGTAAGGCTATTTGCTTCCCTTCATTGTTAATTTGGCTTGCTATGTTGTAAATATCTCTAATCAAAGAAGCTACATTTACTAAGAAGTTGGTCCCATTGATGAGAAAATTTAAATGTTTCACATATAGCTGGTTAGGTATTCCCAAGTTGGAACCCCCCTAGGAAATTTTCAGAAATTGGATGCTTAACTTAATCTTGGTATCAAATAGATGGAGGGTTTTACAATAGATCCGTTGGGCCCTACCCAACACATCTCACATTCTGCTAGGTCTTGACTCGACCAAATTTTGGTATCTCAACTTAGCCAACATAGATTCAAATGAACTACCATATCAACCATCGACCCAATAAATTTGTGTAGAATTAAGTTGGTAGAAAAAATATTATTTTTCCTATTTGAGAGGGTGTTTTGCAAGTTCATACTGAATTCACCCTCCAATTTATAGATGGTGAGTAGGAAGAAGAAAGGGAGGAAAAGAAATATGGTATTCCATTTAAAGTTGACCTTATGGCCCCTTTTACCTGAGACTTCTAAAAAGTGAATGTGCAAGGCGGTGGATACAATAGTTGAGGAGGAATAGGAATTTGGAATCAAATCGCATGAAGTATTAAAGATAATTACCCTATATGACCCTAAACTCCAGAAATGTTTGGAAACCATATCCAAACAAGTACTCGAAGAAATGACAACTAATGGAAAGTCCATAAGGAAGTAGAAGAAAATAATGTTTTTTAGGATCATTGGTCAGGCCTGACATTTTATGAATGTATGTTAGGAAAGGGAAATTTTCTTTGAGACTATTAGACAAAAAATGTTGGCAAAAAAAGAAAGGGAAGAATATCAAAGAGAGGACACAGTAAAGATGAAACTTCCAACCATGACTTCTCCAAGTAAGAAAAAAGCAATCAAGTAAAGACAAGAAAAATAAAATAAAGAAGTCCAATATTGATTTGAAAACCGAATCCCCACCTGCTAGTCCAATACCTATCCAACAAGAAGTTGGTAAGCAAAAAACATAGAAGGAATTGAAAACTAATACCCATGCTATTTCATCGAAATATATTGAATCAACAGACCTGGGAAAATAAACTATGATTAAGGAGGTATGGGAGTCATAAACACCACATGACCTACCATAATATTAACAACAACCGAAAACATAAGGAACAACAATTATCACCCAACAATAAGAAGACAGACTAGGTTAGTTGACCTTGGTGGATAAGTTGGCTTAAACATCAGGTTTGCAACTAATTAAATGATCTGGTGAGCGAAAGTGAGTGGATAAGCAAAGAAAGAAAAAGGATTTGCACATACAACTCTACCATATGACTTAACATATGCATCAGATAAATATATCTTTCATTCCTTGGCACATATAGCCAAGGAAGCAAGAGGAAGAAGGAAGTTGCTTGTGTTACGCTTCATTGTAAGAAACAAAAAGAAGAAGAGATTTGGACCATCTGTATGATCTTGTAAGCAAAAAAATAAAAATTTATAGTCTGTCCCACATTGATGATCCACTTACTAAAATTCACCATTTGGTTCACCATCTGATAAATATCAATGCACAAATGAAAGAGCAAATAGACCACTTACATCAAAAGGCTAAAACATAAGGAAAAAAAGAATTATTGATTGTGCTACAGTAAGATTTTAAGGCTTTAACATGAATAAAGACTAATCTAGAGGAAACCATGGATAAAGAAGCTACACTAAGTGCTATTCTTAATATTTGGCCAACATACTTATCAAATACTTGTAATAGAGTAAGGGAAAACAACCATTGATTAGGGATTTTTTAACAAGGAATACTACTGCATTTGAAAACTAGTTGATTACAACATTGGAAAATCAAATTGTGCAAGAGAAGAAGACAAAGAGAAAGCTCATGTAGGATGAGAGGTAGTGGTTGAGAGAAGGAAATAAAGCCCAAACTGAGGTCACTAATGCTGATGAGTACCTACAATCCATAAATCAGAAATCTAAAATTTGGAGCAAAAAGGTTCTCCCTATCTGGCCGCCTTTCAAGAAGGCTCCCTATTTGATAAAATCAAGTACTTGGTAGAAATGTAATCCACTAAGGTGCAAGTATAACATTTAGTTAAATATTGGTTAACATTTGACCAACAAATTCAAACAATTGCACCTTTGATTCACCAAACAATATTCAATGAAAGTCTCACTCCAACACCTTCGATGCATCAGACTCCATCATGGCCCAAATTTCAATTTTTTGCAATAAATACATAAAAAATTGTTTCCCTTCAGTTCAACCAACATAGATTACTACTTTATAGATCGAGGTTGAAGGCTCCAACTGGTCGCCAGGGGAAAGATAAAGAGGATGTATCCACATATTGAGCCCTCAAGTTGAAATACCCACAATGATAAAGGCCTAACCTATAAAATCAATTGATTAGCCAACTCAAAAGGGTACTCAAGCACAACCGTGTCCATCACCAATCAATTTGAAATGAACATCCAACAAAGATCCAACCAACTCTCTCTTATTCTCTCATTCTCTCATTCTATTTCGTTTGAAGTTTTTGCTCTCTCCAATTTTGTATATCTCTAAGTCTCCCCACTTCTTTGGGATGAAGAATGAATTGAAGGTGGGGGAGATGTTGGAGGGTCGACTAGCTAGTTGAGTCGACATACTAAATATATATTTTAAGTCAGTCAACTCCTCTGTTGAATTGGTTTACCAAGCCAATTAAGATAAGTCAGTTGAGATAGATGAATTGTTGTAATTGTATACAAGGATATAAATATTTATGTACTTGGCTCCATGAAGAAGTTGTTAGTTTGTTGAGAGATATATTAACACAATTGTGCTTATCCTAGTTCTCTACTACCTTTTTATCTCTTTGTCTATTCCATGTGATACACATTACTCTTTAACTTTACTTGTTGTCCTACTCTACTAATAAATAATGCATAATTTTCACTAGAAAATGACAAAATTTGTACGTTAGAGTCAAAGTATCTTTTCTGGTTAAAGCTATAAGTGTAAGATACCGAAGTTTTATAGACAATCTTGTGTGCAAGTCCTGTCAAGTCCTTTAGGGACGTCAACATGTATAATCTTCTATGAGGTTAAAATATTTTTTCACATGGAGAAAAATATATATAATTAATATTTGAAAAGTTAAAAAAACATAATTAAAAATTTGTTGTTGCTTACAGAACTAACATTTGAAAATTTTAAAAATACAACTTATCGTAACTGGTTTAAAAGACATAACTTATTACCCATTGTGTGATTAGATGTATTTTTTTTCAAACTTTATATATAAAATTTTAATGATAAACATTTTATTTTCCTTTACTCCCCATCATAGCGAGGTTAAATCCTACTGAAACTTGTGGTATTATCTAGTAGTTGCATTTATTTATTTTAAAATTGGAATGGAATTTTTTCCCCATGTAACTAAGCACCCCATCCTCTAGCTTGTAGGAAAGGGTAGATATTCTTCAGGCCTTAATTCCATTCAACAACAATGCTCAAATACATTAAAACAATATACTCAATATGAACTCAATGTGTCACTTGCAAGAATTGGAATTGGGGTGGGGATGATAACAATCATTCTTCCCAACCACCCTATCTAAACCCAATTAACATAATTTGGAAAATATTAATAAAAATTTGCAATGAGCTAATAATTCTATTAAATCATACTGAGTGTCTTCATATTTTAGGAAAGAGATATAGTTCTAGTACAAAAGACAAAATTTACCTTTGTCTACTGACAAAGCTTCCTAGTATCTATTGTTAATATATATTCTATAAAAAGTGTTTGATATATTAATAACTCTAAAACCCATTATAAACTTAATAGAAGATATGGTGGCTTGTTTCCTCTTCTAGGCCCATGTTAGTTGGCATAGATTCATATTCCCCTATCTCCATATCCTTAAAAATTTGACACATTATATCCTCTCCCTTTGGTTTTCCATAACCTAAATTTATAAGAAACCTATGATTGGATGCCCTAGATTGGGAATCCTTATGTAGGTTAAATACTAAGTTACTTAACAAGCCACATTTTCTTGTTAGGAATTGGGAGAATGCAAAATAAATAATTAACCAAAAATAACAACAAAACAGATAAATTATTCACACATTATTTACACATGATTTACCCTAGAAAACCCTTGTGGGAAAAACAACCAAAGATATATTTGTTCCCTTGACCAAATTCAGCTAAGTTGGCCAAGTAAGCCTTCACCACTCATCCCCATCCCCATTACAATGGAGTATCCCAAGCCTTCTTAAAGGCTTCATTACATGCAATCCATAGGCACAATACCACGAAATACCAAAACAATGGGTGTGAAAACCACCGCCATTGACCTAGCATAGTGAATCATTCATCAAGTCAAGGTTAACCGAACATTCTCCACTTTAAACTTGACTTTGGGTAATTATCTAGGTCCCAACCCATCAAAGTTTATAACTCGAGTATTCAGGAATGCAACATGTCCCCTCTTATCACCTAGGTCTTCATCGAGACTTTACTGGTAATTAATTAGGGGTACACATGCCTAACGAGGTCTTATAGTCATATTTCCATAAACATGCAATTAAAATTTCAACTCCACTATATATATATTTTTTGGTATTGTTTCCCTCAAGGTTCCATGGGAATGCACTCATATTATCCATTGTTTCTTTTACCAACACTTCTCTTTCTACTACTTTATAAAGTCTCACAACCTCCTCTGGCAATCCATTATGTGATTACCTTGTAATCCTAACAGTGCATGATAAATCATCTCATTGAGAATTTGAATCAAAAACTTTATGTGCATCCTCCAAGTTCGATAACTTAACATAATATCCATGGGGGAACTCTTCACAAATATGTCCTAGTCCATTCCACTCCTTCATAGCAACAATTCGGGCCATAAATTTCTGATTTTATATCCAAATGTAGTAGAATATCCATGTTTAATTCCTACAATAGCTTGCAACCATGTTCTTCTACCAGTTGTTAGGAATTTAACAAATGCAAGAGAAATAATTAACCAATAACAACACCAAAACACATAAATCATGAACACATCATTTACACATGATTTACCCTAGAAACCCCTCACAAGGAAAACCAACCAAAGATATCTTTCCTCCCTTGAAAAAATTCGACCAAGCTAGGAAAGTTAGCCTTGACCACTCACCTGTAGGCCCTATTACAATGTAGTGTCCCAAGCCTTCTTAAAGGTTTCATTACATGAAATCCACAAGCATAATACCATGAGATATCAAAACCGTTGGCTCGAAAACCACTGTCGTTGACCTAACACAATGACCCATTCGTTGAGTCAAGGTTAACCTAACACATTCAACCTCAAAGATGGCAATTTATTACTTTAATTGAACCAAAGAACCCATGACAGAGGTAATTTGATAAACTATATGTTTTTTAATATCTTGCACCATGGATGTAATAGTGGATATATAGGTCCTAATGGGAGTGCAATACTCCCTTGAT
>APFE031247568.1:42645-78114 GCA_000404065.3 Pinus taeda | reverse complement strand
ATAGTCAGACCTGAAGTCGAGGATGGCTTTGGCTAACTTGTCGGATAATATAACTGCCCAATCCATGATTTCTCCACTACATGTTGCCTCTATTAGGGGAACCATTTCTATTATGAAATTGGCAGAGTCATGCAATCCCCATAGCCTACACATCATAATTCTAGCATAACAGTAAGGAGAACACAGGGAGTCAACTGAGTACTTACCCGAGGTTTCATGCTTGTATTTTGTTGGATTCTGTCTCTAGCCTCGAATTGGTTCAGGCTCGGTCTCGTTCTCTGCTTGAAATTTCTCCAAAAATGCAGCATTATATTTCTTCTCTTCTTGCGGCAGGTGATACATTAGCCTTAGGTCTTCGACTCGAAACGAATCGAAAATCCTCCCGTCCGCAGCTTCAAACAATCTATTGATAATTGGGAGCTCTTGGATTTCCCACCTTACCACATCCGTGTAAGGAAGAACCTGCTCCCGAGCCACTATTCTGTGTATGAAGGAGTCGGCCAAGTCTTTTAAATTGGCATCAGATTTGCTGGTATTATCACATAAAATTTCTGCTTTGGTCACCGTTGGCCCGTCTACTTCAATCAAATTATAAGTCCCTTTCCAAGTGGTCCTGGTGAGTCCTAAGCATGTTGTATCTGATATAAGCCCTTTATTCTTTCCAGTTGGATCAGCGACAGCTAGCCCTGCGGCTGGCGGAGCAGTAGGCATTGTAGTCTTCTTGGATTTCTTTCCCATTCCACTTTCTTCTGTTTATATGGAAGAATTCTGCTCAGAGTGAAAGATAAGCGCAACACATGCAACAATAATGTGAATTGAACATAATGAAATATATATATCTAGGTGCATTCATAGCGATCAATCGACTTAAGGCGGCATTAGGATCAGATACGTGGATAGATCTTAAGCCTGTTATTCTCATTAAATGGTCGTTATGGCCTGTCAATCTCATTAATTCCAGTTGCTTCGATTAATGGCTGAATGATTTATTTGAAGCATGCTTTGGGTGATTTGGTGGTTTGAACGCAGATGAGCGGCTTTCCAAAGGATATGGCCTTAATTACGAATAAATCATATTAAACCGCCTTTATGACTGTTACTTTGAAAACTGTGCTATTTTACCATTTACGCAATCGGGCATCGGGAAATACTAAGTTATTGCATTGGTTTTGTTTGGAATCCCCGATCGCCGATAGCGATATCGCATCGCGTCGGGCATAGCTGGTAGGGCCGCTTAGGATGAGGGCATGGTAAGTCGCCGATCGCCGATAGCGATATCGCATCGCATCGAGTGAAGGGGAGCTTCTTTACACTATAAGTGTTATTGCCGATTGCCAATTGCCGATTTCGCATCGCATCGAAGCAAGGATCATTACTCATGTTACTTTATGCTTTGCCGATATCTGATTGCGATTTCGCATCGGCGAAAACCAAGATGTCCCTTAAGTTGAGCTTTCTTTGTCATTGCGATATGCGATCTTGCGATCGCTTTATCGCAATGATAAAGGTAAATCGTTTCATGTTGGGGTTTATCGATTGGTTTTATTAAAAAGGCTTTTTAATGATGTTCCCTTTGATTCAAGCATTTTTTGAAATAGAACTTTAAATTGATACCAGTTTGAAACAAAAATTAAAAAAGGGACCCATTTCACATTATAGTTTTGGAATTTAAATGATATGAAATGGGGGGTTGTTGTATGGCACAACAATTGGTGATTCGCTAGAAGAAACAATTATCTCTGAACAGTATAGAAATACTTAGACTTTTTCACAATAGAAATTTTATTCAAAAGGGAAAATTCTAATATAACTAGATATCGTTGCATTCTAAGGAAACAAAACTTTCTTTGCTAATTTCCTCTCTTGTTGAAAATAGATACATTCCAGATTTTTAAATTGGCACTTATTGGTTGATATTGATAAAATAGGAAACTTTTCCAAATCAACTATTAAAATTAACGCCTTTGCCATAGGTAGAGCCTCTGCTGCCAGCAAACGTCCATAGTCTCAGCGGGGATACCTTTTAACCATATCATTGTCTATTGTCCTATTCACTTTAGAGCATGATTAACAGAATGAATTCAAAAACATGTTTTTTCACATTTGTTTTCATTTTCTGCTATTTTATAAGATAAAAATTCATCGCCCTGGTGTGGTAGCCAGTTAATTGACAATGCCATTCACTGGTAGTAATCTAACCGAACAAGCTGGCTCGTGATGAGAACCCTTGTCTTACAATTGAAGCCATTACCCTGTTTTTGTATGCAGTGTTGGTAATGTCGGCTAAACTAGGATAGACAATTTTCCTCCTTAAGGTAGGATGGATGACAAGGTAAGAGTTTGAGATGTTGAATGTGGATTAGCTTCTATTTTAATATTGATAACCTTTTATAACCAATTTGAAAAATCTAAAAAGATTTACAAGATTTATAAACTTCAAGAGGAGTTCACTAGGATTGTATTGTAGTTTCAGAATGCAATTATAACTAATTTCCTAGAAATTATTCCTTTTGTTTAATACTTCTATTTATTAAAAATAATATCGCATTGCTTGTTTTCGAGAAACTCTTTGAATACAACAAAGGTCAAATAGAAAATGCCTTACAGTTTTATTTTCTAATTTTTCTACAAACTATAAAAATGCTATTTAAAAGGAGAAGGGGTTACCTCCTCAGTTGAAAATTTTCTTTAAGATTAGGCCATTAACAGGGAGAGAATATCTCAACCCTGACAAATCTTGTAGCATGAAGGTCAAATGGCCTATCTTTTCACAGATCTGAAACGGTCCAAGCCACATTTTCAGGAATTTGGTGTGTTTCCCTTTATCTTCATGGGCTTTGTCCCATTTCAGGACTAAATCACCAACTTGAAATTTCTTAGAACGAGATGAGATTGAATCAAATGATGACTTGATGATATGCTGATGTTTCGCATGAATAATCTTGGCTTTTTCTCTTTCTTCTTCTAATTTCAAGATTTGGTCATGCCTAAGTTGTAAAGAAGAAGAAGGATTTTCTTCAATAAGTTGAACTAGAGCTAGAGAGGGAAGAATAAGATTTGTTGGTAATACAGCTTCTTTTCCATAAACGAGTTTAAATGGGGAAGAACCTATAGAAGCCTTTTGCGTTATCCTGTCAGCCCATAGTGCAAATATTAAAGATTTGTGCCAGGTCTTGTGATTCTGTTCGATAGTTCGCTTGATAATTTTAATAAGGTTTTTGTTTGTAGATTCTGCCAAACCGTTACCCTGAGGATAATAGTTAGCAGAATATTTGAGCTTGAAACCTATTTTGATTGCGAAATCAAACATAGCATTGCCTGAAAAGTAAGATGCATTATCAAAAACAAGAGCATTCAGGACACCAAACCTGGTAATGATGAATTGATCTATGAATTCAATGATGGCTTCAGAGTTTGTTGTCTTTAGCAGAATTGCTTCAACCCACTTGGTAAAGTAATCAGTAGCAGTAAGGATATACTTGTGCTGTTTGGAAGAATTAGGAGTAATTTCTCCAATAATGTCCAATCCCCATTGCTCAAAGGGTTGTTCAATGTTGACTGGTTGCAGAGGAAAGGCTGATTTCTTTAGTCTTCCACTTGAAGTTTGACAACTTGGGCATTTCCTCACATATTCATGAGCATCTCTAAAAAGAGTGGGCCAGTAATATCCAGCATGGATGACTTTGTGAGTTGTTGTATCAGCTCTGAAGTGGCCTCCCGCTGGTCCGTCATGCAATTCCTGCAAGACCCTTTGTGCTTCCTGTTTTTCAAGGCATCTTAGTAAAACGAAATCATAATTTTGCCTAAACAGAACATCATCAATAATGGTAAAATTTTTTGCTTTCAATCTTATGGCCCTTTTATTTTTGTAGGACAAGTTGGGAGGTGCATATCCATTTTTCAAGTAAAATATTAAATCAGCATACTGTGATTCAGAATCAATGACACTTACCTGATTTATGGTTTCAAGTTGATCTGTATCGCTTGATTCCGAAATGTTGGACGCGCCTGCCAATAACCTGCAAAAACCTTGACCTCTAACAATCTTTGCTGGCTTTATTTCTAGGTCATATTCTTGAAGTGTTGTTACCCAATTTTCCCTTTTTTCTCCCAGTTCTCTCTGGATTAACAGTTGTCTAACTGAGGAGAAAGGAACTATAACCTTTGTATGGGCTTTCAACAGGAAGGGTCTGTAATGTTTAAATGCTTTATATATAGCAAAGGCTTGTTTTTCTACTTCAGAATAGTTTAATTCTGTACCTTGAAGATTTGAGCTATAGAATGAAATCGGTGCTTCCAAATTGTGATCATTGATCTGTGTAAGTACTGCAGCATAAGAGCAATCGGATGCGATGGTATACAATATAAAATGATGAGAAAAATTTGGGGTATTTAGAGTTGGGGCATTGATTATTGATTGTTTGATTAGTTCAAATGCTTCCTTTTCTGGCAATCCCCATTTGAAGACGATCATAGTTTGAAGTGGTAAAATAATCTGGGAAAAATCTGGAACGAATCTTTTTACAAAATTGATTTGGCCTAAAAATGACTGCATGGACTTCTTATTATGAGGAAAAGGGATTTCAGAAATTTCTTTAATCCTGTCTGGATCAATATAGATGCCATCTTTAGATACAATAAAGCCTAGGAGCTTACCTTGATCAAGAGCGAAGAAAGATTTCTTAGGATTCAGAGAAATACCGTATCTCTTACAACGTTGGAAGATTTGATTCAAATCATGCAAGTGATTGGATCTCTCTTTTGAAAATACAGTAATATCATCTAAATAGACGACTACTGTTCTATTAATTAATCATTTGAAAGCAATATCCATCGCCCTTTGGAAAGTGGCTCCTGCATTAATAAGCCCGAAAGGCATTTTCTGATATGCATATGTTCCCCACTTTGTTCTGAATGTGGTTTTGAGTCGGTCATCTGGGTGGACCAGAATTTGGTTATACCCTGAAAACCTGTCCAAAAAGGACATTAACTCTGAGCCTGCCACTGATTGGAGTATCTGCTCCATTGTGGGTAATGGGAAATTATCTTTTAGACTTGCCTTATTTAAATTCCTGAAATCAATACAAATCCTTATGTCGCCATTTTTCTTTCTGACTGGTACCATATTGGAGACCCAGTTTGAGTGTCATACGGGAAAAATAATCTTGGCTTTCAAGAGTTTGTTGAGTTCTGACTTTATTTGACCCTCTAAGTTTGGATGAATTTTTCTCAACTTTTGTTGAACTGGTTTCTGTTCGGGAAGCATCGGGATAGTGTGCTGAATAATAGATGTGTCATATGTTTTTAGATCATCATATCTCCAGGCGAAAACATGTTTATTCTTTCGTAACAGACTAATAAATGCTTCCTTTTCCTCTATGGAAAGTCCTAATCCTAAATTAATGTTTTGAGGATTTTGTTCAGTGCCAAGGTTTATTAATTCAAACCTTAAGGTAGAGCGTTGAAACTTTGTATTAGATGCAGGTTTGAACTTGTCTTTGATATCGTATAGGTCTTCAAGCTTTACTACGTGCTTAGGGATTGAGTTTTCCTCTTGTTTACCTTGTACTTGAGTATCGTGCTCATCTTCCTCAATGATTTGATTGTCATAGGATTTTTCAGAGGTCAGAAATTGTAAAATGTCTTCATCGTGGTTAAACACTCTCCAATTGGTTACATTATCTGGTATAGATGGCCTAACAAGTAATTCTACTGAAAACCTATCTGGATTATAGTCTTCGGAAGGGAGCAGCTTGGAAGCGACATTTGCCAGCAAATCAGCTGCGAAATTCTGCGCCCTAGGAATGGAAGATATATTGAATGCTAAAAAATGGGAGGTGAGTTCTTGTACCAGTGATTGATAATGCTTAAGATGGTTTGAAAGACAATGGATTGTATTTCTTACCTGCTTGACAATAATCTCAGAGTCGCCAAAGACCTTTAAGTACTGAACTTTGAGGCCGATTGCTTTGTACAGTCCTTGGACAAGCGCTTCGTACTCGGCTGTGTTATTAGTGCATTCAAATTCTAATCTACTGGACAACATTGTTTTTTCTCCTTGCGGGATGACCAAAATGCATCCTGCTCCTGATCCTTCACTAGACTTAGATCAATCAAAATATAAAGACCAAAATAATGAATTATCTACAGTTTTTGTTACAACATTCTCAGTAACATTAACGCATTTAGACCTGTAAGTCTGTGAAAAGTTTTCGATCTGTGATGCAAAATTATTGACTGAGAAAGGGGATGGCTGGGCAATATAATTGCCGAAAAATGACTCCGAAGAATAGTTTCCTAGGATATTATTGTTGAACGCGACTGGCTGATTTTCTTGTTCAAATTCTGTAACAGTGTGGGTCATATGTTTCTCTCCATCAATCTTTATTTGATTGGGCTTGCCCTTATAGTGGAGCCACATATGTGACCAATCGGTAGAAATATACCCATGGAGTTTTTTTGACCAATCCCTGCTTAAAATTAACCCATAGAATTCAGGTATATCGGCGACTAGAATATCAATCCTTTCGACGATTCTTGGATATGCCGATAACCTGATTGTTACAGAGTTTATTTCCCCTAGAACTTGAACTTTAGTTCTATCTAATTGCACGATGTGAATAGAAGACTTCTGGGGTTCTATATTCCGTTTGGGGCAAATTGAAGCTGGCATTATATTCGAATATGCCCCAGAATCAATTAAGCAGTTGTGCAGATTTCGATTATAAATTTCATAAGTCAGGAGGAAAGGAGGGGTATGGGAGTTTGATCTATCTCCAATCAGAATAGTGTCAGTTGCTTCAACTCTACCAGCAGGGGGTTGTCCTGAGTCGCTTGCAGCTTTAGTGGTGGGAAGAGGTGAAGAAGGGATAGCATTAAATTCTTTGAGTAGTAACTTTTGCTGATGTTTTAATTTACTAAGTTCAAACATAGTGATGTTTGTCTTAGTTTTCTTCAGGTCATCGACAATGTTGTAATCCATTGAATCGGAAACTACCAATGTTTTAGATGATGAAGGTGTAGTAGAGGATGATCGATGATTGTTTGATACTGTCGTGGCTGGCTTCCTAACAGGTACCTTTTCCTTTATAGTATTGGTTCCAGCACTCCTTTTCTTTGGATTAGCTTGAATAGGTTCGGGAGTACCTTTACTCCTTGTAGTGACAGGAAAGGCTTCTTGTTCGACATCAGTATCGGAATTAGGGAGTATAAAGTCCCACATTTCATGACATTCAACTACTTCTTCATCTTCTCCTTCAGATGGTGTAACTGTTTCTTCCTCTTCCTCTTCTTCGGGATCCGAGTCTGCATATGATATAACATTTGGAGGTTTGGACTCGGGTTTCTTGAAATTCCTATATGGTTTCTTTGTTGAGGATTCTGATACTTGTTTCTTGATCTCAACCATTCGTTCGACATAGTTAAGGACTTTTTGAAGCCTCCATCATTGGATCCTTAGTATTCTTTTTTCTTAGAGTCATCTTTAAAGGACACTTTTTTAGATTTTCTTTCTTCCAAGGCAGTTTTCTTTTCTAAGGCGATTACACTTTTTTCTACAGCGAGTGCTTCCTTCATGTTTTCGGCCAATGTAGGCTGTTTGGACCTATCAACAAATATGGAAATGTTTGAAGGCAAAGCAGTGATATACCACTCGCTTCTAACTTGCTCGCTTGGCTTATCATCAGTGGGGATCTTGTTCAAGAGTTTGTTAAATCTAGAGTTGAACTCCTTGATAGGTTCTCTTGATTCGATCCTTAAATTTAAAAGATCATGGACAAGTGTAGCTAAGGATCTGTCATCACCATATTTGGTGAGAAACTGTTCCTGGAAGGTATTCCAACTTGTGATGGATCCAGAGGGTAAGGAAAAATACCAAGACCCTGCAGATCCTTGTAGTGAATAGGGAAACAATCTTACTACCACATCTTCTTCATTGACTCCCTTTAGATTGACTGACAGCATAAAATTGTTAATATGTTCTTCTGCAGAATTTCCAGCATCTGGATTGAATTTGGGTAACCATTTTTCATGGTAATCAGGTAAAGGATGTAAAGGTGCAGGCATGGTAACCGCACCAGGACTTCTCCATGGTTTTTGGGCCATTTTAGGATTACCAACGATTGCTTGTGGGGTTCCAGGTGCTTGAGGGGGAGGTGGAAGTACAGACTGAAAATATTGCGATGCTTGAGATGAAGTCCCTCGGTGAACAACTATATGGAGTGGTGAAGTGGGCGTATGAATTCGCACAGGTGATGATGAAATGGAAGATGATGGGGAAAGGTTTTCGCTACCAGAACCTTCAACGGTCTTTTTGATCCTTTTCCTTTCAGGTAAAGGAAATTCAGGTGGTTCAATACCTAGCTTTTCGCTTTGGAGTCTGGTAAGATGAGGGGGTAAGCGAAATTTCGAAGTCCGACTGCTTTGTGATACTTGAGATCTAGGAGGGGAAATTGAGAAGCATTGAGGTTTCAGAATGATGGATTGAACTTCAGGGGACTCCGGACTTAAGTGTTCTGAAGTATGTTGTAATTGAGCAGTAGTGGTTGATTCCTCTTCGTCTCGTCTGGATACTGGAGATTTAGAATGCGAACGAGATGTCCGAGGAGAGGCGGAGGGTGAATTACTCTTTTAATGGTTTGTAGGTGTTGGCTTACTCGCCATCCATAGTGGATGGCCCTCCTTCTAGCGCCAGAAATGTTGAGGCCTCAGAAATCGCTGCCACAACATTGGGGGATAACCACCGAGTCCGGACCTTAGTACAACTCCTTTTCCATTTGGAATGGTGGCTCCGACTGGAGATAACGGGACCAGTTTCCCGATAATGAAATAAAAGGGATGGATGGGTGATGAATAGATTGCTTAAGTGATAGGCGACTAGCTTATTCTATTGACGAAAATAGGGAAACTAATATTAATCCGGGGATCAACTTATTCGTTTAGAATGCAGCGTTAAATAATATTTATCTATCTAACAGGCATATAGATGACTCTGTAAAATAAATAAGAGACGTTCAATCATTCAAAGATTACTTCATGTGAATAGTCATAATGAAGCAATAAATACAAATTACTGCATTCACTGTTTATATCATCGATACATATATACGATTGAAATGGAAGCATGCGATAAACAACCAATAGTGGAATGCATAAGGAATGCTGTGAAAAACACACACATATATATAAGCGATAATAGCAAGAGCGATTTAAACAACAATTCATATAACGAAAATGAATACAGACGCAGATAATAGTACCATGTGAGCTGTAGATCAATCCGAAATATCAATTGCTATTCAAAATTCCTTCTTCAACACAGAAATTCTTTCAAACAATGACAATAGTGCACATTTGCATAAAAGCCTTCCTCATCAAATTCAGAATAATTTGTCAAGTTTCATAAAAGAATATCCCTGAAGTACAATAGTGCAACTTCAGGGTTTAAGTCATATACGAAACTTTTATGACCCTTTCTAAATGCATGAAAGGGTCTATAAATACTACTAAGCTAAAAAGATCTATGAAACAAAATCCTACTAAATTGGTATCAGTAAATGCGGTCTATCTCTAAGGGGCGATCTGGCAGTCGGCGAAATGAGTCATGCCTCATTTTGTTTGCCCTTAAACCTTAGCTGGCTTATCGCAAGCATTGGTTCTACTTCTGGTGGTTTGTTGAGGCGCAAACTGAATTGGGCGGCGAAGGTGGCATCCTGAATGTCGGGTATAATATACATGACAGTATCAGTTAGGCACTTCAAGGTGGCTCTTTGGCTGTATGGCTTGATTTAAAGAACCAATAAGCATCCCACGTCAAACTGTTAATTCCAGCGATCAATCTTGTGTTTTTCTCCAGCTCCGGATAACATGAGTGCTCCAACATATTTGCCGTTGTTAATTGACCTGGAGTGCATTGGGAAATTATATTAGATAAATAAAGTGTATTATTTACTAATTCAACCAAATTTCCACTGACTGTTTTGCATCTGGACATTGCTCTTTCTGCCTTCATTAGTTGCGATTGCCATTCTGTGAATAATATCTCTTTGTGTGATTCCAGAATTCTCGATAGATTAGCTGCCCGGCCTATATTAGAATCCTGCCATTCTATAAAGTTTGTTAGTGTTTCTTCGGCCTGATCCAAATCGGTTCTTGCTTTCTCTACCTTTTCGCTTATAGATGCTACCAATTCACACAATGGTTCTGCTTGTGTAATCTGTTGACATAGTAGCTTAACCTGATTGATCAATGCCTTATTTAACTGGAGCGCTTCTGCTTTGAACTCATCTATCTGAGGGAGCTTTTTCATTTTCTCAATTTGAGTGGTCAATTGAGCGATTTGATCATCTTTTACTTCCGTTGCTCCCTCAGTTGATATTCTTAACTGCTCCAGTGCCGCCGATAGCTCCTTTTGCCTTTGGATTGCGCCTTCATCAATTCTTTTCTTTTTCTCTTGCAATTGCTTTGTCAGCTGATTATTATTCTGTTTCTGCACTAGCAATTCTTTCTCTGCCTGCTCTGCCCTCTGCTGAACTTCTGATAGTCTCTCCTGTAGTGAAGAGATGTCTTGGTCCTTGGTCTTTAATAAACTACTTACCTCCGATGCTTTATCAATGGTTGCCACTGAATATCCTCCAGCGAATTGCGATAGCTTCGTTAAGTCATCGGAGGGGTCGAATTCCTCTTTCCATACAACATTGCCCGTTACTGTTAATTCAGGGAATGGGGAAGGTTGATCAGTTCTTCTCCTTTTCCTCTGCCACTTTACAACAGCTTTATGCTTGGGGCTATAAAATACATCTAAAGGGGGGATCTCTTCAATTTGCAAAATGATCTCTCCCGTTGGATCTTTAGGAATTATCTCTGGTTCTTTTGTTTTGGGTAGGCCGCTGGTTTCAGCCGAAACCGGTTTCGATGTCGCTTCCTGTGTATCACCTTCTTTAGAAACCTCATCATCTTTAGAGCACTCTAGGCTATCAATAATTGTACTGAATTGCTTCCATTGCTGGAGCAAATTTGGATCAACTAATGTATCATTGTTATTTTTAGAGCTGCTCCCTTCTTGTGTCTTCGCTTGGGTTTCTTCTTGTCGCTGCACATTTTCCTGGGTCACCTCCTTCCTCTGGCTATGCGCTTCCTCCTGCTGCTTTGATGTAGTAGGAGGTGGTGTATTATCTCACTGCTCAGACTCGCTTGACCTGGTTGTTTTCAGAACAGTCGCTAACAGGTCTAGAGGAAGAGTTTGCAACGTCTGTTCTCTAATTCTGTTAAATTCGACCAGCCCTTCATCATTATACACATTTCTGGCCAGCGATTTGACTTGATACAACGAATCGGCCTATGCGAACAAATCTTCGAATTTGTCTTCTTTTTGCTCGACCTTGGCCAATTTGGCCTGGTCAAGCGCATTGTAAGCGATCTTCCTTGGATCATACTGCCTTCTTGGCAAAGTAGCCAGAGTGAGAAAATTCATTTTCCCAGCTTCCTTCTCTGCATGCTTGATATCATGCAGGGTATACACTCCAATTCGTAATGGAAAAGAAGGACAAACATGTTTTTGAGCTCTTTTCAGGGTCTGGGTAACCCCTTCAGCACTGATTTGATAAGCTACCTCCGTGGAAAGTAGCTTATCAGGGATGTAAAGTGGTAGCATATGTGGCCTAGCCTGACTGCCAAAAATTCTGATATAGGTGAATTTCTCCTCCCCAAACCAACTTCCTACTGCAGTCAAATCTACCCCTGCTTGCTCAGAAATTTTCGGGGCAGGCTTATTAAAAATAGAATAATGAATTGGCAACATAAAACCGTTGCAGATTTGGTACAGGTGATGCTTATAACCAGTCTTCCATAGTTTTTGATAATATATGTGAATGGGTGTGGGGTCTTGCGACGTCCACCTCCATTCCAGCACAGGAAACTCAGAATTAAAACACAAAAGATCCATAACATAGGCACTGTAATAAAATGGCGGAATAACCCTCTTTGTGACACGATAATCAGACCTGAAATCGAGGATGGCTTTGGCTAACTTGTCGGATAATATGACTGCCCAATCCATAATTTCGCCACTACATGCTGCCTCCATTAGGGGAACCATTTCTATGGTGGAATTGGCAGAGTCATGCAATCCCCATAGCCTACACATTATAATTCCAGCATAACAGTAAGGAGAACAAAGGGAGTCAACTGAGTACTTACCCGAGGTTTCATGCTTGTGTTTTGCTGGATTCTGTCTCCAGCCTCGAATTGGTTCAGACTAGGTCTCGTTCTCTGCTCGAAATTTCTCCAAAAATGCAACATTATATTTCTTCTCTTCTTGCGGCAGGTGATACATTAGGCTTAGGTCTTCGACTCGAAACGAACCGAAAATCCTCCCGTCTGCAGCGTTAAACAATCTATTGATAATTGGGAGTTCTTGGATTGCCCACCTTACCACATCTGTGTAAGGAAGAATCTGCTCCCGAGCCGCTATTCTGTGTAGAAAGGAGTCGGCCAAGTGTTTTAAATTGGCATCAGATTTGCTGGTATTATCACATAAAATTTCTACTTCGGTCACCTTTAGCCCTTCTTCTTCAATCAAATTATAAGTCCCTTGCCAAGTGGTCCTGGTGAGTCCTAAGCATGTTGTATCTGATATAAGCCCTTTATTCTTTCCACTTGGATCAGCGACAGCTTGCCCTGCGGCTGGGGGAGCAGTAGGCATTGTAGTCTTCTTGGATTTCTTTCCCTTCCACTTTCTTCTGTTTCTATGGAAGAATTCTGTGCAGAGTGAAAGATAAGTGTAACACATGCAACAATAACGTGAATTGAAGAGAATGAAATATATATATCTAGGTGCATTCATAGCGATCAATCGACTTAAGGTGGCCTTAGGATCAAATCCGTGGATAGATCTCAAGCCTGTTATTCTCATTAAATGGTTGTTACGGCCTGTCAATCTCATTAATTCCAGTTTCTTCGATTAATGGCTGAATGTTTTATTTGAAGCGTGCTTTGGGTGATTTGGCGGGTTGAACGCAGATGAGCAGCTTTCCAAAGGATATGGCGTTAATTACGAATAAATCATATTAAACCACCTTTATGACTCTTACTTTGAAAACTGTGCTATTTTACCCTTTACGCAATCGGGCATCGGGGAAATTCTAAGTTATTGCATTGGTTTTGTTTGGAATCCCCGATCACCGATAGCAATATCGCATCACGTCGAGCATAGCTGGTAGGGCCCCTTAGGATGAGGGCATGGTAAGTCGTCGATCGCCGATAGCGATATTGCATCGCATCGGGTGAAGGGGAGCTTCTTTGCACTATAAGTGTTATCGCCGATTGCCGATCGCTGATTTCACATTGCATCAAAGCAAGGATCGTTACTCATGTTACTTTATGCTTTGCCGATATCTGATTGCGATTTCGCATCGGTGAAAACTAAGATGTCCCTTAAGTTGAGCTTTCTTTGTCATTGCGATATGCGATCTTGCGATCGCTTTATCGCAATGATAAAGATAAATCGTTTTATGTTGGGGTTTATCGATTGGTTTTATTAAAAAGGCCTTTTAATGATGTTCCCTTTGATTCAAGCATTTTTTTGAAATAGAACTTTAAATTGATACCAATTTGAAACAAAAATAAAAAAAGGGACCCATTTCACATTATAGTTTTGGAATTTTAATGATATGAAATGGGGGGTTGTTGTATGGCACAACACCATCCTGGTGCATAAGAGCAATGATGTTGAACATGGTCTATGCCACCAAGGTTTCATTAAAATGTTGATAGTCACAAAGCTCCACAAATTAGAAATCCCCTAGATGGTTTTTTTTCAAGGTATCAAAAAGAAACCCTAGACCAAATTTCTAATTTAGAAGGGGCCATCCAATTCCAATATTTCTTCAGTTACCAAATAACATTATACCACTCATCTTTTTCTACCAAGTCAAAAAAAAAGGGTCCAGTATCTAGTTCTTAGGCCTTCAGATCAAAAAATGAAAGCATAACATATGTGCAGGCATCCCCTAAGGAGGCTATCAAGGAACCGTATGATATCAATGAAATTATTGAAGTGGTATACCTTGAGGAAGATATAATGGAAGAGGTACCATTAGTCCTTGAAATGGGATAAAACAACGATAAGTTTAAAAAATGCAAAAAAAGGAGATGTAAGGTCATTGGCACCAAACCCTTCTAGTTTTGTAGCCCCAATTATCAGGTATTTCTTAGACAAAACAAGAATTTGATTTTAGAAAATTAAAAACTTATTGATAAATTAATGAAATGAATGCATAAATTATTTCACTAATCTATGTTGTTACAATTACTTTAGCCTAATTCTAAACTTCAATTAGAAATAGATTCAGTCTTCCAATAAATAATACAAATTTTGGCTAGAACAATAAATGACAATGGGGAAAAGAGATGAGAAGCAAGGAATAGAGACACCAAGATTGGTCAAAGATGATGGAAAAACCCCACAAGGGTGAAAACCATTTCAAATTATTCTTCTTATTATATTGTCATAAAATGTTCAACAAAGGGTACAATGAGTCAACCTTTGACTTTCAAGTAGGAAAACTAATATCCAACCAACAATGAGCCTCAAAATCAAACTCTAGTGAATTTTCAAAGGCTACAATTTCTATCCATGTCAACAATACTAAAAGTGTGCCCTAACCAATCAAATTCAATGATCAAATCATTCCTCCAAGTTCTCAATCAATAGTCCACGGACTCAGCCTCTAGTTCTAGTCAAGCATAGGTCAAAAAATTCCCAAGCTGAGTAGTTAAACTTGGTCAATGTAGAGAGAGAGAGAGAGAGAGTTATAGTCTAGTTTCCGTGGTCAACGTAAGTCAAGATGCCCAGATTTCCTTAGTTATTATGCCAGATAATGTGTCTTATTCGAACAAAGTTTCTCCAAGAAAGAGCGAATTGAAACCATGCCCAAATCACCAAGCTAACGTTGGTCAATGTTGTAGTCTAGTTTCTGTGGTCAACGTAGGTCAAGGTGCCCATATTTCCTCAGTTCTTATGCTAGATAATGTGTCTTATTCGAACAAAGTTTCTCCAAGAAAGAGAAAATTCAAACCATGCCCAAATCACCCAAGTTAATGCTGGTCAATGTCTCTAGCATAGAAAAGTTAATGTCGAAAATTGCAGAGTTGCCAAGGACCCTTCTACATCTGAAAAGAAGTGGCCTCATACCAATATGGACAAATCAAATCTAGAGAGAGAGGAAAATAAGTGTTTATGTGTTGCCAAATAAGGTGTTCCTCAACTTGTATTTATATACATTAAAGGGGAGCCAATTTTTCTTCTGGGATGACTTGGATATTTGTACCATTGTGGGTTTTATCATCAAAAATAATTTTTTCCTTAACCAAATTGTGTGCTTCCAAGTCAAATTTTGGGTATCAATTAGTGAGGAATAATGTTGAATGGAGGGAATTTCCATTCCTTGAGTTTCCAAATCAACAGTCCCTATCAGCTAGGGAGAAATTTCCAAGTGCAAAATATATCCCATCACAAATGTCTTATCGTGATCAAATCAAATGTCATCTCTGCTCATCTCTACTAAGCTTTGCACATCTATACATCATTTTTTGAACACTTTCAAATCAAAAAGAAGAAGAATTTGACATCATATCGTAGATCATCATATGTGAGATCCATCTACCAAAAAGGATCACATACATTATTTTTTCTACTCGACAGGAGAGATCAAATTGCTATATATAGGGTAGAGATCACAACCATCCTCATGTGTGTTGATATTTCCAAGTTGACCCTAAAGATTCAAGTGGTAGAATACTTGCATAATTGATAATTGGGTGAGATACACTTTCTATACATGTATCACACCTACTCAAGTCATACTTGAGGGAGGTCCACTTGTTAATCAAGGATTGCACCTACTCAAGTCATCTCAACCCATTGGCCAAATGGGAAGGAAATCCCAACAAGCCCCACTTGGGAGTCAGATTCATACAAGGGTAAACGTTATTAATCATGATAGTGGGAGATACCCATATTGTCATAAGTGATAAGTATCACACACACACTATGGTGACAATAGGCAAGATCCACTTACCTCAGAGTGTAAGGATCATAACCATCCTATTGTTTAGAGATTCCTCAACCCTAGGAGCTCTTATGCTCAATTCCCCCCCCCCCCCCCATGAGCTGAAATAAAGGGGAAGAGAATAACTTAATGTTCTCAATTATTCGTGACTCTTAATTGGGAGGGTCACATCCATTAGTCTAGACTACTATGTGAAGACAAAGCATTTCCATTTCAGAAAATCGTTAGTGAGAATATTCATTATCTACTCATCTATTGATATGTGATTAAGCCTTACATCTCCTCTTTATACCATGTATCAAATGCAGTGGTGCTTGATATCTATATGCTTGGACTTGTCTTGAAATATGATATTCTCTTCCAATCAAATCCCACTCTTTCTGTCACAATGTATCACTGTAATCTGTAAGGCCTGCTTGAATATCTCTTCAAAGAGATTTCTCAACCTAACTACCTCACAGCTAGTCATGCTAGTAGCTAGATATTCTTCCTCGACCATGGTTAAAGCTGCATACTTTTGTTTCTTGTACATACAAGATATCATACCAGATCCCAAGAAAAAGAAACATCCTGATGTGATTTTCATACCAATAATGTTTCTAGCCTAGTCAACATTAGTATATCCATGGATTTGTACATCTCAAGCAAAATATATTAGATGAAGGTTAATAGTCCCATGCAAGCATCTCAGAATATGTTTGGCAGCAACCCAATGGGAATGGAGGGGATCATTCATAAATTAAATCAATGTGTTATCTACAAAGCAAATGTGTAGACAAGTTTTTGAAAGAAACATCAATGCCCCAATAATTTTTCTATTGTCAGAAGAATTAGGTAGGTCAGGTCTAATAACACCTTTTCACAACTTCTTGAAATTCAGCTCTGTCGGGGTGGCCAAGGATTTATATTCTATCATACCAAGTCTCTCTAATAGTTTCATGACATATTTTACTTGATAAAAGAAATCTATCGAGGTATCTACCAAAATTATTGTCCTAAGAAATAGTGCATCATACCAAGATCCTTCACCTCGAATTCAAAGGCGAAATCCAACTTATAGTCAATCATCATAGACTCACTACTTGTTACGAATAAATCATCGACATATAGAACCAAAATTAAATACATACCTTTTAGAACCTTGTGTTTGGTCTCACAAATTCCATAGTTGCTTCATCACATTTCTTAGTTTTAATATTGAATTCTTTTCTTTTTCTTATATTTATGATATATAAGTTTGTATAATATATATTTTTGATGATATTAATTTATTTTTCTTATTTCTACTTGTTGACAAACTAATTCAGTAATAAAAGTGTTATTTTCTTATGATTGGATTATTATTTGTGAACAAGTGTTTTCAGAAAAATGGAATTTGATGTACTTTCCTGATCTTTTCATGGTAGAATTGGATAATGCGATGTTATCTTAGCATAGTATAGAAAAAAGTGAGGTTGATTCTTATCTGAGTGAGACTCTATGGGGAAAATCCCTTGGTTCTTTCATCTAGGTAATAGTAAGGCCCTTTTGTAACTAAAAAATGAGCATCCTGAGAATATTTCAATTCTTAGGATTACTCTTTCTTAAGAGATTTGTTGTTTTTATCATTTGCGACCTTAGTATAACCATGGGGACTTATGTCCTGGAGGTATTTTTGGATGTACTATTTTCTATACACATTTGACAAACTCGTGAAAGTGTTGTAATCATTCTTTCTGAATATATTGCAAGTTTCTATTGTTGAGAGTTAATTTGTTCTGATTTCTTCTTCAAGATAGTCTAATTCCAGTGGTTTGGAAAGGATCCTAGAAGAGGTGATGCCTTCATATGTATCACTAGCTTCACATTTTATTGTTTTCTATTAATCATCTACTTGTTAGATTAATTGCAAAATCGAGTGCTTTATTTGGTATTTGTAACATTGTTTTGTAGAGATTTCTCTTTTGACAAGTTAGTTTACAATTTTTGTTCCTTTATTATTATTTCTATAAGGTTATCGCTAGATCATTGATGGTTCTGCATTACTTTAGTTTTGTTTCCTATTGTATTTTATTTTCTATTACATGTAATATAATTCCTTAGTGTTGTTTCTTCAATTCTGAGATCGTTGTTTCTTAGGTAGAAAATTAGAATTCTATAGACTTCTTTTTTGTTTCCTATAAAGAATAATTAGAATTCGATATTTTTAGATGATTTATGGGAGATATAGTTTTATTGATAATTAGATCTTTCAAATGTGTGTTTTAAGCTAGGCATTGGTTCCTTCTTTGATGTTAGTTTGGTTGTTGTTCAAGTTATCTTTCAACACTATCTCTTGCATAGACTTTGCAGACAACCTTGAAATAGCCATACAAAACCTTGGGTTGAAAACTTAATATGTGGTAATTAGTTTTTCATTTAGAACGATTAAATGTCCCACCATTTTAGCACCATTGTCTGGGAAGTTTTCAAAAGAAAGTGCTATTATACCTAGTTTAATATTTGATTTTCTGAGGGTTGAATATTGAAGATGAAAGGTAAAAACTTGTGCACAAACCCTACTAAATAGAAAATTGTGGTGGTGCCTTCCCTTAGTTGATATATTTAGTCTCTTTAGTATGCATGACTAGGAAAAATACTAAAGGTAGGAACCAACTATAAATAGACCAAAAACCCACCTCAAAAAATATTCGAAGAGTAAAATCTTAGACATCGGTAGGACCTTGAATGGTATCCGGCAAGGCATTTACTTTTATTGCCCTATTAGTAGCAATATCCTCTGCTACGACTAACACTGAGATTAATGATAAAACCGTAGGGTCGAAGCAGAGCTTTCAAGATCTACTAAGTAGGCATCTTGATCCTTTTGTCAAGAGTGAGGGACACTCTTGTAATTTAAAGTGTCATATTTTCAACCCGTTGAATAGGAATTTCACATGACACCCATTGTGAAAGAAGGAATATAAATTCCTGATTTGAGTAGTGTATTAAGGCCTAGGCCAGGTCCAAGGTCTCGTGACAGTTAATGATCTCCTTCAGTTAGTACCTCTTGATATTGGAATTCTTGAAGGGTGCAAACATATTTTTAACCAAATGGCAGGGCAAGTATCAGGCACACAAACCTCAACTATGTAATACCCTATTATCAATCCACAAACTAATACATCTATGATGGCTATTCCACTTCAAAGTCTTCCAAATTTTAATGGGATGGCATCTGAATACCTAGAATATTTCTGTTTGAATTCAATGTATTATGTTGGGGATATGATTATACTATTGACCCCTAGAAACTAAAGCTATCCCCTTCTACTTTGAAGGGAGAAAAAATACTTTGGTTCATGGGATTGGGGGGCAGTACTATTAACTCATGGGGCCAGATGAAACAAGCCTTTGTTAATAAATATCAAGATTATTTTTGATCCTGAGACTTAATGGAATAAATATTCAAAATGAAATTTATGGAAGATGAATGTTCAAAGGAATATATTGAGAGGTTCCTATACAACTTGAAAATATCACCATACACCACTATACGTAAAGAAATACTGAAAACTACTTTAATTAGGTGAATGAAGAATGAATTGATAGAAACACTTAACCTAATGGGGTAGGGTGATATTTCTTAAGAAGAGTATGGAGATATTGTGAAATTGTGTATCAAGTGATAGTGTGGAAGTACATAGACTAGGCACTGGATCTATGATCTTGTTAGTAGAACCAACAAAACTACAAGTGGAGGACTCATGTGTACAAAAATTTGTAATTTCCTAGAAATTTTTAAAATTGATATATTAAGCACACTAGCTACAAAATTAACTATCTTGTATGTAAAGGAAATGTAGGCTAAAGAAGAATAGGAATTAGCAATCTTCTTCCCTTGTTTTCAAAAAAAACATATCATTAAGGAATGCCCATTGGATAGAGTCAAAATATTTTGCTATTTGTACCAAAGATCAATTCGTTAGGTGAATTTTGAGGTCTAAATTGGAACTCCTAAGAAAAATGTACAACCAAAATAAACTTTATAAGAACAAATAGGTTTGAAGATGATGATTTAAACCATCGGAGTGATTCACCATTTTTGTAGTAAATAAGTAAAAATAGTAAAAAATAGTAAAATTATAAAACTACTTCTTCAACTCTTATTTTGAACTTATCTCCCTAACATTTTACTGAAAATTCGAGTGGGAGTACTCACCGAATGAAGAATTTAATTCATCACCAAAGGAGTACCCATGTTGTATACTTTTGATGGACCTTACAACATGACAAATGATAAATACATGAAAAAACGTGATTGCAATCATGTTTTTCATGTATTTCTCAGTTTTCGTATAGCAGGGTTCATAAAAAGTATCCAACATGGGTAATTCTTGGATGAGAAACCAATTTTTTCATCCAATGAGTGTTTTCGCTCGAAATTTGAGTAAACACATAGGGCGATAAGTTGAAAATATGAGTTGAACAAATAGTTTTTTCTTTTTTCCCTCTAAAATTTGATGATGTAATCTAATCTTATGTTTAAGTATTGAGGGTCTTTCACAATGCATTATATTAGAAATCATTTTGGGATTAAACTACCTTAAGAAAGTCATTCCTATGACTATTTCCATGAGAGTTAGTCATAAGTGACTAATTTCTCATGATTTTTGAATAGTCCACTTAGCACTCATTGCATCGGGTGATGCTCATAGGGGTGAAGAAGAGGGATTGAAACTAGTGAAATGAATCACATAGCATCAATCATCATTTTTGGGGCTTGCGCCCGGTAACCAAGACTTCCCAGGATGTCACCCATCCCAGAATAATCTTATGTTACTAATTCCACTATTATTTTATAATTTCCTTATGAGGCCCATTTTAGACCTCAAAATTCCCCTAATGGACTTATCATTGTCCCTCTCTTCATGGGTTGAAGGTCATATTTAAAGAATCTTAAGAAGAGATAGAACCTGTATTTTTCATGGTACAATGACAAGAATGGAGGAATCACCCTACAGGTATTGTTCATGACTCCTCCGCATTTTTGTTTGGACAATATAATCAACAATGGTTTCCTAGAATAACTTGGCAGGGTTAACAACATGATGATACTACCTAGTAATGTAAGTAATATCCCCAACCACCTTGGTCAAATCAACCATTTCTTCGACCTTCTTGGTCAACCAATAATAATCTACACCTTCATGGCAGAATCTACAAATTAATATGTATCCTTAATAACACCCAAACTATCCCACTTAGGGGCCAATGTTGTCCCAAAACTAGCAACGCCCTTCAGAACCTATTAATCAATTAGAAGGAACATTTCCAAAATCAAAACTATTGTTACAAGCATTACAATCACCACTTTAGTTACCCCAAAATTCCCCACGTCCTTTATGCCCTCAGCTACTTGAAAATCCAAATCCAAAGCCTAAAAATAGGCCTTTGTAGCTTTTCGAAATTCTCGATACTTCTGACTATTGTCCCCCATATTTAGAATGTAATGAAATTTGTTTCTAATTCGGGCAGACTATATTTCCAAGGATCCTCCAATGAACTTAGAATATCGAGAAGATGATAATTTTTCTAAATAGAAGTATCAGTTAAAAAAACCTCCTTCTACCATAATTATCAGTGAGACATAATAATCCATTGGACTGATTAAGAACAAAGAATCTAGAAAAAATTCTGATGTTCCTCGTCTGTTTCTAGAAATATTGGCCATAGTAATGCCACCCACATATCCTAAATTTTATCTTATAGGGGAACTATAAAATTTGTGTATTGAAATTCTTGTTCTTCAAGCCATCAGAGATATACCATCTATGCCAAGACCACCAACTAATTATGTGCTAAGAAGCTTGGAAGAAAACAAAAAGGCCCTCCTATAATCCATGTCCTTCGGGAACTTTTTGATCTTATTTTAGGAAAACATATACCAATAAAATACAATGATCCTGGAAACCCATTGGTCACCGTTCAAATTCATGTATTTAGCTTTCCAAATAATTTAGTGGACTTTTGAGCTATAAACATATCATAACACTTGAAACTTGTGCCCTCATTGGACTAAGCATGTTAAAACCAACCCCAACCATTCTCGATTTAGCTGAAAGATCTGTGGTAAACCAAAAGAAACCCTGGAAGATATTATTATCTCCATGGATTCCTCAGAGTACCAAGTAGATTTTTTGGTTCTTAGCCGCAAAAATAAGCTAGAAGAACACCCTCTCATACTAGGAATACTATGGCTCACCATTGTCGATGTGTACATTGGGTTTTAGACTAGAAGTACAACTACTCGTAAAGGAACTTCCATCAATAAACTTGTCCTATATTTTCATGCTAAACCCAACATGTGATCTAAAAAACTTAATTTCCTTCCTCTCGAGTACAAAGAAGGTAGGTTATGTTCTCCCGTTACCATTGATAAAGCCATTATCTTTAAGAGACAGACTATGTATGATACAATCAATGTTTTCATCAACAAACCCTCTACCATAGGATATCCAACATGTCAGATGTTGAAAGAAGTGATGGATAATGAAGCCCACAGGGTGATCCATTGGAGGAGTTAAATAATTACCGTATACCTACAACTATATTCCATAACGACATTCCTGTTGAGATTGAACTAGGAAAAATACTAAATATTAATGATAACCTTAATCACCTCTAGTGTCAGAAACTAATCCAAATTCTTCAAAAATACAAACAAGTATTTTCTTGGGACTATGTACATATGAAAGACATTGGTACACAACTATGTATGCACAACATTTATATTGAAAAATATGCCAAATAAATTCATCAACCACAAAGGACATTGAATCCACATCTTGGGGACATAATGAAGTAGGAACTAAATAACCTACTCGATGTCAACGTTATATACCCTATATCTAACATCCAGTAGGTTTCACCAATGGTAGTAATCCCTACAATGAATGGGAAATGGAGGATTTGTGTATATTACATAGAAATAAAGAAAGGCACACAAAAATATCATTTCCCTCTTCGGTTTGTAGACCAATTCCTTGATACACTCACTAGGAAGACATTTTTTCCTTCCTAGATGGGTTTAGTGGGTATAATAAAATTTAGATTGCTCCTATGGATCAAGAAAAAACTATGTTCATCTAGCCATGGGGAACATTTTCATACAAATATTTACCATTTGGGTTGTGCAATGCACTACCCACTTTTCAGAGGGAAATTCAAAGTATATTTTCTGATTTAATCAATGATAGACTTAAGCTTTATAAGGACGATTGTACTCCTTATGGAAACAAATTTGATGAAGATTTGGACAATTTTGAAAAGGTCCATATATGGTGTATATCCACTAGGATATGCCTCAGTAATGAGAAATTATGCATGTTGATGATAGAGGGTGTAGTCTTGTGACATTTTATTTTTGTTGTAGGTATTCAAGTCGACCTGGATAAAATCAAGGTAATCCTTGACCTCCATGTTCATTGTACACCAACAAGGGTATGTAGTTTGCTTAGTTATGCTAGGTGTAACTATCGTCACTTCATAGCACATTTTTAAAAAATTGTTGTTCCATTGTATGCATTAACTAGGTATGAAGAATTTGAATGCATTGATAGTTGTGATATTTCTTTTGTAGAGATGAAGAAATTGGTCTCAACAACACCTATGTTGAGGGGACTAGATTAGAGTTTTCCATTCCACATATCCTCAAATGCATTTGATAGAGTGATATGGGTATTTTTGGGACATGAAGAGGATAAGAAACATTATGGAATTTATTATATTAACAAAAACCTAGCAGTTGCAAAATTAAATTACAGTGTGATAGAAAAATGATTTTGGTTGTTGTCTATGCTATAAAAATATTCCATCATTATATAATAGGCTATCCAATTTTCTTATATACTAATCATTCCACTATTCGATATTTACCCAATAAACATGTTTCTAATGGAATAGTAACTTGTTGGTTACTGTTCTTACAGGAATTTGATATAACTATAAAGATCCGACTATGATAGGTGATGAACCTCATAATTGGGTAATTATATGGGCCTTAATTAACCTCCTATATTAGTCAAACCAACTCTTCTCACAACTTATTAGATGTTTTGATTATATTTTGTTTAATGAGATGAGTTAAGGTGAGATATTATACCTAGTGGACTAATATGGATTGAATGCAGGTTTGGAAGAGAAAATCAAGGAATTTTTGCAAGACTAAGGTTTGAAACTCAAATGGGAAAAGGGAGAGAGATTGTAGGAGGTAAAACCTCCTCATTTTCTCCTCCTCCATTAGAATATCCCTCCATTAATCCCACTAGCTCGGAGTGCAAGAATCCAAGTCATGAAGAGCAGAAGGGAGTCGAGTAAGTGATAGATAAAGAGTTAGTTCATCCCGAGTTGGGGAGTCGAGCCTCCCTAAATTTAAGGAATTCATTTGTACTTCAGTTGTTCAAGTAGATAGGCCTATAGCCTCATTAGGATTCGAATTTTTGTTGTGAAAACTCTAGTTATTTTGGAGCTCTAGACGTGTGGAAGACTTTGATGTAATTTTCTGTTTTGCTAATAAGAATGAGATTTTCTTGATCCAGTACTGAGTTGAGCTCAGAGGGTTGAAGCTCTTGGTTTAGGTCCCAACTCTAGCTGCAAAGGCTCCTCTTCTTGTATCTGTATTTTTAGCTTAGTTTCATAGATCCATGGTCAAACTGTCTTTAGAAGTATTACATTGCAAGTAATGTAGATTTGATTAATTGTTTATTAGTTTGATTCGATTTTTTCCTTACTTTAGTAGTTGGTTAAAAAGGGATAAAAGAAGCATCATAAAGAAGTCAGTAGGTGTCCTGGCCTCACTTCTTCCTTCTGGGATTGTGATTTGAGGAAAAGACCCTTATGCAGCTCCAAAAAGACAAATTTCCACTTCTTTCATAAGATTTAGAGTTTGTTGTACTAAACTAGCATTTGATCAGTTTTTAAAAGTATGATTTCATTTTTATCTCTTCTATCTTCATTCTTTCAGTAGATCTCATCCATGATTCCATTTTCTTCAGCAATTACTTCATGCATAAGGTAGACAGTTAGTTCTTTAAATTATTCTTTTCTAGCTCATGAGAACTCTTCTTTTTTACATGACATTTTGGAAATTACACATGTTTGATGCAAAGCGGGTGCTTCAGAAATATAGAGAGATCTCATAGCAAGAAACCACCTTCCAAATTCTTCCACCCATAGGCATTTCTCGGTTTCATCAAAATCTTCACCAATTTCATCATTTTACATAGAAATTCCCCCAAGCATGTTGAGCGAATCGAACCATCTCCTAAATCTGGTTTTGGGTTGTGGGTGATCCTAGGAATTTTCTCACTCCATTCCACCCATCAACCACCTTCCCTAAGCCTTCCATCACCTCCAACACCCATCGTTTTTCTCATCGCTATATCATGTAGAAATATAGGGAATCCTATAGGTTTCTAGTACATCCTGTAGTGGCTTGTTTTGAGGACGAATTGAGGGAAAACCTCTAGAAAGCCTCCCAAGGTCACCCAAGGGTCTCCCAAACCTTCCAACCATCTCTTGAACCTTCCATCCATCCAACAACATCCCTAAGTCACTTGCCACAACACAGAAAGAGATTAGCTTGCACACTTGATTTTTCATGAAAATCATAAAAATGCAAAACATATTCATTACAGTCCTTTACATGCATAATTGTGATGTTTGATGTTGTTAACTTCCATGCTTAGGACAAAAGCATTTTTTTCATGTCAATTTAGCATTATTGCAAAGCATAGCTCTTAGCATTTAATTAGGAAATGGTGTGCCTTCGCATTGAAATCCAGTCTTTTTCATTATTACATTAGATAAAATCTCTCTTAGAGTAGATTTCTATTTCTGTCATCAAGGAACCAACATTCTTTTGAATCCATAGAAGTTTGGCTTAAAAACCCTAGCGGTCTTTCTCTAGCTAAATAGTGACAAAAGGCAGAACCGTCACTTTTACTTGTGTATACAACATTGTCACCTTCAATTTTGTGTGAACCTCAGGCTGATAAAGTAAAGCTGGTAGCCCAAGAGTTGCAACATTCTTGCTACAATATTGGTGCCCATCAAAAGGAGAACAATTTTGCCAATTTCTTACTAAGAATTCCACTTGCATCCGATTCTTCACCAGTGGAAGATTGATTCCTATATGAACATCTATTTTCTTTCACTACCAAAACACCATGGTACACTAACGTTGCAAACTATTTGGCAGCTAGAAAGCTGCCATCACATATGTCACCTGAGCAAAAGAAGCACATTATTCAATTTAATGCTCGATTCTCATGGATAGAAGGTTACCTCTTCCATACAGGGGGGATATGTAAGTGGAAAAATGCATTAGAGAGGATGGTATTTATGATATCCTTAAGGCCTACCATGATGAACCTTCTGGAGGACATTTTTCCAGCAACAGAGGTGGGCATAAAGTATTGTAGATGGGCTGGTTTTGGCCTAAAATATTAAAATATGCCAAGAAATATGTTTAGAATTGCGATATATGTCAAACAATGGGTCATCCTATTTAGGATGACAAAATTTAGCTCTAGCCATAGCTTGTATTAGAACCATTTTGGAGATGGGTGATGGACTTTGTAGCTCCCAAACATCCACCTTTAAACCAAAAATTGTGCATTATAGTCTGCATAGACTCTGTAACAAAATGGGTGGAGGTAGTAGCAGTTGCAAGAGCCATACAGTAGGTAGTCATGAACTTTCTATTTGAATTGTTTTTTCAATATGGCTTTCCTTGAGAACTTGTAACTAATGGAGGATCACAATTTATAGCCCATAAAATATTTTCCACTTTTAAAAATTATCATATCAAGCATAAAATCACTTCCCCTTACCATCCACAAGAAAATGGTCAAGTGGGAAGCACATATAAAGTCTTGGAAAAGATCATAACCAAGAGATTATCAACAAACTACCAATATTGGGCCTCTAAAATCTCTGAAGCCTTGTGGGATTATGGGAATACTTGGAGAAATACTATTGGATTTCCACCTTATTTGCTTGTCTTTGGTAAGGAGCTTATTTTCCTGATCAAATTTGAAGTTAAGACTCTTTATGACCACTCAGGAATGCAGTGTCAACCTTTCAGAAGGAAAAAAACAATGCCTCCAACAACTCAACAAAATGGATGAAATGCACCTTTCTTCTCTTCAGTGCACAACAATATTTCAACAACAAAGATATAAATGCCATCACCTTTTGATTAAAAGGAAGAGATTTAGAAAAGGAGATTGGGCATTGTTATAATATTCTGGATTTTAGGGCTTCCAAGGTAAGCTTCAAATGAGATGGTTTGGCCCTTACGATGTCAACGAAGTCTATGATAATGGGACAATATTCCTTACTATGATCGATGACTCTAACATCACCTTCCTCATCAATGTTCATTTAATTTGTTTGTATCACCAACCACTTACATGAGAGTCCTTCCTTCATGACATTCATCATGATGTAAACTTGCAGGTTGTAGTCAATCATGGAAATATCCCTCTAGCCATGAGTAGGTCAAATATTTTTTGAAACCACTTATTTCCATGTACATAATGTAAATAGTTTTTATTTTCTTACGATGTGTAATTTTTTTTTGTTTTTATTTTGTGGAAACATTGTGACCATTTTCTTACAAAAACGATGTTGCTATGATGATTATTGTAATTTTTGCGACTACATTATAATTTTGTTGCCTTAATTGTTATTCCTTTAGTCACAACATTATTATCACAGTTTTTGCTTCCTTAGTCATAACATTATTATCAGAGTTGTTGTTTTCTTAGTGAAAACATCATTATCACAGTTATTGTTTCCTTAGTCACAATGCCATTATCACAGTTGTTATTTCCTTAGCCAGAGTTGTAGTTTCCTTAAAAGTAATTAATGTTTCCCTAGATGCAACTTTTATTCACGATTTATTTGCAATATCTTTGTTTTTTGGATAAGGAACACTTGAAGCCCTTTTTAATATGATGGTTGGGTAACTAGTTTATTTGGTATTTATCACATGAGAATTTACTTTTAAAAGGATAACCTTTTCTAAAAGGATGATTTTATTATATGGGTTCTTGAATTTCCAAAAATCGTTAACTGTCTCAACTTTTAAGAAATTCATAAAAATACTCATTATACATTTCTTCTATCACCACCTAAGGAGCCATTTCTCACTGCAAATTCTCAAACAATTCTACAATTCCTTCCAAGAAATTAATTTTTGGGGACAAGATTAGTGAGCCAAAAAGTAGTTATTATAAAAACAATTATGAAATCCCTAGATCTTAAGGAGCTAATATGCCACCCCATCTATTAAGTAATATTTATCATTAAAAAAAATCATATTAAAAATAAAAAATAATAATAAAAATACAAAGTCAATAGGGGATAGGAGGTCCCATCACGAGCCTACCTACATGAGCATAGGGCTTAGTGAAGTGATATTACCACTTTTGGTCTCTAATTTATGATAATGGCCTTTGATACTTAGTCTAGAGGACAAGAGGTCTTATCATGAGATGACTTGTTCACTTTATTACTTCCCTTGAATGACATTGTTACCCATTGGTTACCATGTGAGAATAAGGGCCTTCTGTAGACACACAACAAAATCAAAATAAAATTATAAGCTACGAATTTGTTTCTAATAGATGGGATACTGATATATCAAAGGATTAAAAGGAAAGTCTGCATAAGTGATGGATTCCTACTGGCAGTAGTGGATATGCTTGTGGTATTAAAGTTAATTTAAATACTATAATCTAGTTAGCTAGATTGACTCCCTACAATCAATAATCAACAAAGGAAAATCATTAGACTTGTTAGAAAATCCTATGGAGTATTATCAAAATAGACCCTATAAAGTTTTGATGTTGATTGTTAATGAGAACTAATAATAATTATAGAAATCAAGGATATAGACTATAGGACATTCTAAAACCGATCATTTTTATCATCTTCCTCTATTGGCTCCTATTCTTTTTTTTCCATGTGATATTCTCTAATTAACCTTAGTTTCTAAGCATACATTATATTTAATCTCCTCATATATTTATTCCTTTTGACATTATTTTTTGGGTATCTTAATGTTTTTTTGTTATTTCACATTATGATTGGTGATCAATTTAATGATTGCTTGGTGTGTTACCAATATTTTTTGTTCTCGACAATTTTTTTTTACATTTTTCCTCCCATGCTTAATTAATATGGCTTTATCCTATAATCAAGATAAACATTTTCAACTCATCAAATTGATCAATCACCACAAATAACTCTTAAATATTATTTGGGGGCAAGAAGTTATCGTTGCATGATATGTTCATTGAATTCCCAAGAATATGTTGTTTCCTATTATGTTCATTGAACTTCCATATTTTTCACAACATTGTTATCTATAAATTTTATTGTATCCATTTACAAATCGCTCCTTGTTGAAAAACCGTGATGGGAGGCCATTCAATATTCCATAAACCAACCCAATTGTTCACCACAAAGGAGGCATGCAATATTCCAAATGAGGTAGGATTACTACACTATTCTGAGCATCTCCAAGGATTTGATAAGGAAGTCACACTTCAATTCATGAAAAATTTTAATGCATGAGTCACAACAGTAAGGAATATGTAGATATAGGTGAATGAAGAAATAGAAGAGGTAAAAGGCCTCTCGTTAGAAGGATAAAAGTGGTATGAGGTGCACACCTCACTACAAAATGTGGCTCTCCTATTTTCAAACCCTAGAGAAGAACTAATTGAAAAGGGGAGAGGGTACAACCCTTGTTCACTTATAGACCTTTGGAAATAATTAGCAGGAATGACTAAACAAGTAGGTTTCAACCCTCGATTATAACATAATGATAGTTCCCTTGACCGGATCTACAAAATACCACGGACAAGAAACCATCATGCCCAAAACCATGTGCAAAATCCATGCACAAAACCATAGGTAGGTCCACCCAACTAATATAGGGTCCAAAAACAAAATTCCTCAGGCGCTGCCACAGACCCCATGCAAGTAGTTATCACCCCCTTGTACACCCCTCAATAGGAGGGGCTTTCACCCCCATTATGACCCCCTACTGCACCCGATACAACCAACGGGAGCCTGACTTCCCCCCCTTTATAAGATAACACACACCCAACACAATAGTTCATAACTTGCGACAAAAGGTATGACATAATGTGAGGTCATCATGTCAACTTAATGGTGTCTCTAAGATAAAAGGTATCTCTGAAACTTCCCTATTTCTTGAACTCAATGGTACATGAAACTATTGATGGATTAAGGAAGTATAAATTGCTAGTAATAACGAGTTTAAGCCAAATTCAATAGAGTTGGGGTGAATTTTTAGGAGACCCTAGTGGTGAATAAGAAATTACCAAAGAAATTGCTAGAATATTTGGGTTATTTCTCCTAATAATGGAAAGGTAGGAAGAGATGGTGAGAATAATCAAGATGAAACCCCAATGACAAGAGATGCTTCATAAGAAATCATGCAACCTAAAAATACAACTCCTTAGAAACTTAGTTGAGTGGAGAATCAAGTATCATCTTTCTTGGAGTCTTTGCCTAACAAGAAGATATTAAAGACTGGTTAAAATTGAGCAGGGAAAAAGTTATTCAAAACCCCTTGAGTAGTTAAGAACATAAAATTTAGTTCAATAATTGACTAATGAGGAAGGGACATAATAGAGAACCCCTAAGGAGAATCTAGATCAGGATTCATCAATTCCACATTAAACAAATGCAAGTTAGGAAGAACACGAAATAGAAGTGGGTTAGACATTAGAATTATTGGACAATCTATTGGAAACAATAAACATAGGGGAGCCAATGGAAGAACGTACAACGTGTTTGGGTTGTTATGCAACAAACTCGGACATATATAGATCAAAAACTTAAAACTTATCCTCTTAGAGGGGGAAACCTCCTTTACATTATATAAATGAACAATTCTTATAAGATGCAAATGATATGACCTCCTTTGTATATATAGGAGTCTAAGGGGTTGCAATATAATCAAAGCCTACATAAAAATATTAATGGAAGGGCACAACAATAATAATAGTGGGCTTCTATGCGGCACAATAATAACAATATGGAGGCTACATGGGAACAATAATAAAAATAAGTGGGATACACTAGTATTAGAGGGACCTAACATGGCTCTCTCCTTCAAAAACATGTTGTCCTCAATGCTTGAGTAGTTCTGGATAATTATGTATAAATTCTCATTCTCCCATGTGGAATATTCAGTGGTTAAGTTCTTCCACTTAATGAAATACTTTGAAATTGATCGATTATGTAGCTATCAGGTTCATGTTTCCATGTCTCCTTCAGTATCAAATATGATTTTTCCTTCCTTGTCAAGTTCTGGCGACACTATTTCAACTGGAAGCTTGTCACTGATAACCTTCTTTAATCATGAAACATGGAAAATTATGTGTACTACAGAGGATGTAAGTATCTCCAATTAGTGTGCCATAGTACCAATATTTTTCAAAACCTTGTAAGGATTGTAGTACTTGGGTGATAGTTTATTATCCATCTTAGCTTACTAGAGAGAAATTTTTTTGTATGGTTGTATCTATAAAAATGCCCAGCCACCTACATCAAAAATTATTTTACTGCGATGTTGATATTCCTGTTGTTTTGTTTGATTCTGCACCAGAGGGAGGTTATCCTTTAAGAGTTGCAGAAATTGTTGTTGACGCTCGATGTGATCTTCCATTACTTGAACCTTATAATTTTCTCTTAAATATGATGTGATGGATGGTTTATGATATCCATAATGTTTAATAAATGGGGTCATTTTTTCTACAATATGGAAGGAAATATTATACCACGGTTAAGCTAGAGGTAACCACTTGACGCATTGTGTTTGCTTATCAGATACAAATAAACGAAGATATCGATCCAAACATTTTTTCACTATCATAGTTTTCCCATTAAATTGAGGAGGATAAGATGATATATGAGCTAATTGAGTACCGATACAACAAAATAATTCCGTCCAAAAATTTCAGGTGAACATGAGATCTTTATCATTTACTATAATCTTTAGGTTTCCATGAAGATTTCGAATTGTTTCCATAAATGAAATAGCAACTATAATGAATTTAAAAGGACGAGATAATGCACAAAAGTGTGCATACTTTGTAATTCTATCAACTAGCACCATGATGACACTCTTTCCTTTAGAATTGGCCAAACCTATGATAAAATCCATTGAGACCGGTCTTCCCCCAACAATGAATTACAATGGCTAAAGGTTTTAACGTGCCTCAGGCTTAATTGTCTCAACTTTATTTTGTTAGAAAACCTAACATTTTTGCACAAACATTTGAATATTAGATTTAAGGCCATAAAAAAAAATTACTTCTTGACCCGATGATAGGTATTCAAAAATCTCGAGTGCCCTACTAATGGAGAGGTGTGCAATTCGAAAAGAATATTTTGTTTGAGTTGGGAATTCTTACAAATATATAAGTTATCTTTGTACCATAATGAATAATTTCTCTAGCTAAATGTATCAGATGAACAAGTATCTTGCTACAACTTTTGAATGAGTGACCAAACCTCTTCATAATTCTTCCATTCATCCCTTGATTTGGTTATCCACTTCGAGTGCATAATAGAAATGGCATAAAGAAATGCTTCGACATCCTCATCCTTTATTGAGAGTGCATCTGCAACAACATTTTTCTTCCATTTTTCAAGATGATTTCAATGTCATGACCCAACATATTTGTCACCAATTTTTGTTTCTCTTCTAGAGATAATATTTCTTCTAGAATGTATTTAAGACTATCATGATCTGTTTTTACCTTGAAGTGTCTTCCCATTAGGTAAGTTCGTTATTCCTTGAGTGCATGTAGTATTTCCAACATTTCCTTCTCATAAACAAGTTTGTGTAAATATTTTCCTTTGATTAGATGAATTTCAAAAGAAATGGGTCTTCCTTCTTGCATTAAAATAACACCAATTCCATTTCCCGAGGCATCGTATTCCACAATAAATTTTTTGTGAAGTTTGGCATAGCTACGATCAGTGGTTGACACATTTACTCCTTAAGATGTTCAAAGGCCTTCGTTTCTTCTGGAGTCCAAAAAATGCATCCTTTTTTAGTAATGATGTTAGAGCTCCAACTATTCTCCCATAATTCTTAACAATCTTGTGATAAGACCCTGTCAACCAGAGAAATCCTTGTAGATGCTTTATGGCTGTGGGTATTTTCCATTTCTTAATGATTTAAATTTTGTTAGGGACTACCTTAACACCCTCATGAGATACAATATGACCCAAATATTTGACCTCCTATACTCCAAAGAAACATTTGGGGGCTTTTGGATATAATTGTTTCTCCTCCAATAGTCTGAGCACTTTGTCAACATGTTGAAAATTCCTTCTGAGACTTTCTGTAGATTAGTATATCATCAAAAAATACTAACAAAAAAATTCTAAGGAACGGTTTGAAAATGGAATTCATGAAACTTTTAAATGTGGAAGGTGCATTAGTAATGGAAATAATTATGACCAAAAATTCATAATGATCCCCATGAGTTCTGAATGTTGTTTTGAGAATGTCTTAAGTATTCATTCTAATTTGATTATATCCTAAACAAAGGTCCAACTTGGTGAAGTCATTTGCTCCATTTAATTCATCCAACAATTCATCAATGACAAGAATGAGAAATTTATCTCTAATTGTCAACTTGTTGAGCCCCCTACAATCTGGACACATACAACATGATCCATCCTTCTTATGCACCAATACTACTAGAGTAGAGAAATAAATTTCACTAGGTTGAATTATACCAACGTCTAGAATTTCTGCAACTGTACGTTCAATTTCACTCTTTTGGGCATAAGGATATCTATAGGGCCTGATTCCTGGAGGAACATTTCCTGGAATCAAAGGAATAGAAGGATCATGATCATGAATAGGTGGGAGGCATTTGGGAGTCTCCAATACCTTGGAATGATTGTCCATGAATTTTTGGAGATATGGATAAATAGGTGATTGTGATGCTTGAATATCTAGTGAGAATAATTGTGCAATTATGCCTCATTGTTATTTATTTAGAAGATTTTTCATGCCATTTTGAGCTCATTATATTTCCTCGTTTCCCTATGATACCCCTTAATTCAACGTCCTTTCCTTCCCAAAAAAACTTGGAGAAAAGTTCTTGAAAAATGAAATCTATCATCCTAAAATATTGTAACCATTGGATTCCTAGTACAACATTAGCACAACCCATTGTAATGGAAAGAACTGGACTATTCAATACATATTCCCCCATTATTATCTTGATATTATGGCACTTTACACAAAAATTTATAGTTCCTCCATTTTCAACCATCACTTCAGACTATGTTGCTGAATATAGGAAGCAATTCAAATCCTTGGCTATCTCAAGATGAATAAAATTATCGGTACTACCCGAATAAATGAACACTATTACCATTTTATTCTTGATATGTTCTTCTATATTGAGAGTTTGAGGAGTGATAATTCCTTCCAATGAATTAGAAGATATTGTTGGATTCATTTCTTCTTTCTTGGAGGTTGGTTATTGGTGTATATCCTCCTCTTATGATGTTTCTTGTTTCCTTTTATCCTCCTCTTCACAATGTATGTAGACTAATTTGTTATTGGCATAGTTATGAACATTAGTGTAGTTTCTATCACAAATACAACAAATCCATTTTTCTCTTTTTTCCCCCAATTATTGTGGTGTCAACCTTGTAGGTTGTGGAAGGCTAGGAACAACAACACTTTCATATTTACAGTTGTGAGTGGTAGACTTCTTGGTTTCGATAATTTTTCCTTCAACTTTTCTTGGTACCTGTTGTGGTAAAAACACAACACCCCCCATTATTGATGTGTCCACTTCGAATAATGGGGAACCTTTCTATAAAAATTTTGGCTAAGCACCTTTTTGGATTTTTATTTAGTTAATTGCCCTACGCTTTTGCTAATTTTCTTTGGATTCTTGTTTTGATTGCTTTGTTAGAATCGATTTTTTACAAGCTTCCCATTCACGCTTGTTTCGCCTCATTTGGTCAACTGGTTTGAAAATGGCACCCCTTTGAAGTCTCATCATTTATCTAGCCTGGGTAAAAAATGTATAAGATGTACAATATTGCATTTTGTAAATAAATTAGTTCAATAAAGCATTCATTTTAAATATTAACCCGTAGCAAGTTTTTACTAACATTTTTCATTTTTAGTCATGCAGCCAAATTATTAATTATCGGGGTTTTAAGAAATTCACTCTAATTTCCAAATCAATTATTAATCTCGAAAACCCAAACATTCAAGTAGTTGTAGTTTTATTTTTAGCTGTAGATTAAAAACTTCAATTCATAAAAATAAAACCAAAATAAAAATTGATTT
>APFE031247568.1:0-28437 GCA_000404065.3 Pinus taeda | reverse complement strand
AAAAAATATACTTTTAAATAAATTTCCTTTGCATCTAAACATCCCATGGTCTACCCGAATGGAAAAGGTTGTAATCCAGGCTCAACAAATCGATCTTTCTGGTTGTCATTATATTTTTCTCGTTTGATTTGAGAGTTCAAGGGTCAGGTATGATATGCAAAATTAATCACTGAAAGACATCTCACATCCTTCATATAACTGTGTCAAATTTTTCCATTAGGTTTCTTCCATTTGATTTGAGAGTTCAAGAGTCGGATATGTATGCAAAATGCACTTCTCCTTCGTAATCATCCAACCAGAGCACCCACAAGGAGATGATTCTAACTCGCCACCTCGAAGAGTTCGGTGGCATTTTCAGCTAATACCTAAAGCATTTCTAGAGAAAAATGAATGACAAATTTATTCCTTTCAATTTATGAAACAAAAATCACCCCTATTGTTGTGAAGATTTTCGAGATTTTCAAAACATTCAATAAACATCCAGGATGGACTCCGCACAAGGCATTATTCATATGACAGGGTCCCCATACATTCAAGAAAGATTTTAAGTGGCTCTCTTGGACTCACCAAGTTTCGACCTTGCGAACTACCATTGGATAATAAAGAAAATCATATTGAACTGCATTACAAAGGCCTCCCTGAAATGGCTCTGGTTGGGAGTAGGAATAGAGTCTAGAAGGTTAAGTGACCATGGAAGGAGATTACTATGATGAAGGCCATAATTATGGAACAAGAATTGGGGATGATGTAGAGTGGGAGGTGAAAATGACCATCAGGGGTTTCAATGTGCTATAGGACAAGAATGGTCTATGGAGATGTTCCTAAGGGGAATTCGCCACTATTATTGACAAGATTCTTGAGAGATTTCCAAATATTCCATAAACAGTTAGACCAGATTTGAGAAAAACATTCTTGACTTGAAAGTTGAGAGACTCTCCACACATTCCAGAAAGAATCATGACATAAAAACTTTGGGTCGATTTTCACAGTAAAAAGTATGAAACTAGATGTTTTAGCTTACAAATACTAAAAAGTATGTAAAGTGGTGTTGGCTTTGTTTGGAATGCCAGAGGCTTTATTTAATGACCAAAAGTCTACCCAAAATTCATAGGGTTTCGACCTCATGACCTACCACTAGCAGATAAAGAAAATCCTATTGGGATGGATTGCAGATGACTTTGTGAAATAACCTAGGCTAGAGGAGCAGGAATCGACTTAATTGGAAGGTCGGTGACCGATCAAGGGAGCTTGCTATAAAAAAAGGCCATAATGATGGAACGATAATTGGGGACAACACGGAAAAGGAAAGGGAATGGGACCATTGAAGATTTCAATGTGTTATGAGTTGATAATGGTCTTTGGAGAGGTCCATGATAGGAATTTGCCACTATTATTGACAAGATCATCAAGACACTTTTCATATATTCAATAAATGGCTAGGCCAAGCTAGAGATAAAAAATCTTATTGAAATGAGAGACTCGCTAGATATTTAGGAAAGACTTGAGCCAAAAAAATTCCATGTTAGTTTCAAAATAGAGATATTAAACTTGATTTTAAAGCAAATGAGCGATTAAACGTATTAAACTCATTTTTTGCATGTTGTCACCTACGAAGGATTATTTTATTTGACATGTTAGAGAATTTCTTTTATGTCAAAAAAACTACCCTAAACTCATTGGGATTTCACCTAGCTACTTATCACTAGCAAATAAAGAAAATATATTGGAATGTATTGCAGAGTGCTTTTTGAAACAAACTAGCCAAGGGGAGAAGGGATATATTCTGGAAGGTTGAGTGTCCAGTCAAGGGAGGTTGCTATCAAAGAGGGATCAAATTATGAACAAGAATTGGGGATGATGTAGAGACGAAAAGGGAAAGCGACTATATAGGGTTTCACGGTGCTATCGAGCAAGAAGTATTTTTTGAAAGGTTCGTGGGGGGAATTGAAAGGGAATGGGAACATGAATTTAAAGTGAGAGAAAATGAGAAAAGGTTCAATTTATGAGAAGTCGAAAAGGATAATTGAATCAGAAAGAAAATTTAAAGGGAGGGAGACAAAAGGAGAAAAGGTTCTTTTGATAGGAATAATGAAAGAGAAAGGGGCGATCCTTCTTCACAAGGTGGGGAACAACATGACCTTTCCATCTTGAATAGAATTTCACTTGGTGATCTTACTTTCAACTCCAAACCTATCACTTCCAACTTGACAATATTACTTGAGAAAATATTAATGGCACAAAGACTATTGTGCTATTGTTTGCAATGACATTCTTAAGGTAAGTTTCTTCCTCTCACTTATATGTTGTTCTGTTTAATTAGACAGTTGACTTTTTCTTTAATGTGGTTCTCCGAGGAGTTATATTTTTGTTTGCTTGTCCTTTTTTCCTAAGTTTGTTTGTTTGGTGTTTATCTTTTCTAACGCAATCTCCCAAGGCTATTACATAACCATAAAATCATATTAGTGTTATTTATTTCATTAATTTATTCCAAATCTTAGCATCTCAAATTTTCATTTTAGAGAGGTTTAGACTACAATTATATGTCAATTTACTAAAAAACCAAATTTATGTATTGAAATTATAAAGTTGCACATTACATGCTCCTGTAGAGAAAATCAAACCAAAATAGAAAACTTGAAAATATTGTATTTTGAAATATTGCTTGCAAGCGTGTTTGGAAAAAATGATTTCTTCTTATAAAAATACATTTATATGTAGTTTAGTAACAAACCTTTTCATTTCTAGTTCTCCATATTTATTGAACTCGGGAGGTGAAAAATGTTGACCTATTAGGAGGTGAAGGCTAGGGAAAAGGCATGGCATGATTTCCATATCAAGCAAAAGAAATCACAGGTTGATGATCTTGTGTTGATGTATGACAACGAATTTATGAAACACCCTAGGAAATTTCATATGCATTAGCTTGGATTGTATCTTATGCAGTATGTCACAAATGCAATGACAGTACAATCGGAGAAACTGAATGAGGATCCCATCAATGAACTTGTCAAAGGGAACTGACTAAAATTGTCTAGAGACAATTACCCCACTTTCCAAAGTTTATGTGTTTGTAGGGGTAAAAAAATATTTGTTTTTGTAACCTTATTGGCATTCACAGGTCAACATTGTGAAGTAGAGATCCCAAAGAATGTTTTGTTGGTAGGAACAATGTGACTAACTTGGAAAAGTAGATATATCTTGTTGCAGTGAAGGGCTAACACACTGTGCACCAAGAACATTGCACAGCCACGTGTATAAGCATTCAAGGAAAGTGTGTAGTACCAGTGATAACATGAAAAGGACTACATCTAGTGGTCAATGATGCCAATAGAAACCAAGAAATTGTAGAAAAAGGAACCAGTAAAAGCATGTGCCACCCATGTGGATGGGCATTGTGGAAATATATTAAATGGGACATTAAATCTATTAAAGAAAAATGTGTCCTAGATCAGCGGAAATGTTAGGAAGGTTGCTTGGCATGAATTCTACCATGGCTAGAATCACAAACGATGTTCATGCCTAGTGAAGTTATTATAAGATATAACCAAGATTACTAAAAGTTATTGTTCTTGAAAATGTGCACAAGGCATGTAAGTCACTAAGACTTCATCCAGTTCTTTTCTCATTGTCTCATATTTGTAAGAGTAAAGTCGAGGCGTGAAGCACAAAACTAATCAAAATGTAGTTGCAGATGAATTTTGTATTTGTTAGATACATATGCCATGGCCTCATCATTAGTTCCCAATAAATCAAGGACAAAAGTCGCTAGTGGTGTGCGGCCTCCACAACTTGTTGCAAAATAAAAAACTCAGTTGTTGAAAGAGCCAAAGTATAAATTGTTAACACCTTCAATTCTGAAAGGTGTTATCAAATAAGGTGGCATGCTCAACATGATCGACAAGCTGAAATTTAATGAACACTTTGTCACATACCCCAACAATTTTCCCCAATTTGCTCAGGTAAAGTACATGACTATCATAGTCCAACCAAGACTTCCATGGGTTTGTGAACCTCAACAATGGACTAAGGGGGTTGATAAATCAAGTATTTTAAATTTGTTAGATATCCCCCATTTTGGTCTAGTAATGAAGCAAATATTTGTGTTAAATTACTCCCGGTTGCGTACAAAATAGAGATGTGGCTCTGTGAGCCTATAGAAATTGATTCATAACTCATATCTAGGATTTATGGGTTATCCATTTCATAAAAAGAATGAAAATGATTTTGGTAAGGAGGTGATAGAAAAATACAATGCAATTTGTGGATGGAGGGGGATATTAATATCCTCTATAAGTGATGAGCAGGTGAATTTTTCCACGCTATTAATTTCTTGTAAGTTTCTTAGGAAGTGCCAAAAGGAGCATTGACGTGTAGGAGAAGTGGCTATTGCAACGAAATGTGTCACACGTGTCACCCTACTGAGTGCTCGTGCAAAATTTGGTGCTCCAAATGGTTGTCTAATCCGGACAGATGTGGGTGACATCATCAACATTTTCTGACAACTATCTAGGGCCTCAGCTTGAAACGTGACTAATTGCTTGACATAGAGATCAATGCATCACTTTTGTGTCTTCAACATCCGTTCCCCATTTCCCACAATTTCTAAAAATGTATCGTGCTTATTTTACATAGTCACTGATCTCTCGGGTTCTCCTCTTACCATAAAAGGCTTCGTGACCTGATTTGACTCGAACGTATTAGAAGCCTTCTACCAGCGTATCTGATTGAAAGTGTAAGAGGTGGGGGCCCTCAAATGAATGTCCCCCACATATGGAACTGGATTAAATTCTGTATCAACAAGTAGGAGATACTCATGCATGTAAAGCTCACACATCAAATGCTGAGTTGGCACATCATGGGCTCTCAATATCTGGAGGAACTGTACACCATCCTCAATCTCATGACTAATTTCTTTCTTGATGCTTTCCAAACAGAAGAAAAGAAAACATTCATGCAAAAATAAAGAGTAACTGGAAGCAGGAGGGTGACATGCCATCACCTCTTGTGCGAAATTGAGAATTCGTTCTTTGTCGGATTTGAATTCTGCCACTTGCCTTTCCAGCCGCTCCACCTTGAGTTGCTGCTTTGCATACCTCAATTTCATTATATCTATGTGCTCCACATATTGGAAGATAGTCGTGGATGCTCGTTCTTGGGCTCTCTTCACTTCGTTCTGATATCGCACCACAATGGATTTCCAAGTTTGTACTTCAGCCGTCAAAGAAAACTCACTGCCTTCAAACAAATACTCGATAGGGTCTGTCTGAGTGGCAATAGAGGTTGTTTCCACTTCATCTACCTGTGTCTCTAATTCGGCCATCGTGGCTTTGGGATTCTTAGCACGCCACTTATATTTCTTCACTTGTTTCTTCAACCGGTGCACCTGTCTTCTCAGCCTCTTCACCTCTGTTTGTAGCTGTATTGTGTCTTTGAATTGCAGGCAATATTTTTTCTTAACAGGAAGCCTCCATTGCTCACACAACTCTATCCATTCTTGTTTGACCACCACCTCATATGGTACTGTAACCGGTTTGACCGGTGGTGGATTACTCAAGGGAGTATCCACACGGTTAATCGACGGGGCTACTTTGCTTTGTCTCTCTTCCTTGGTAGCAACCACTTACTTACTGACTCCTGCCTCGACCCGTTGTGAAGCTATCTCGATAGGTGGTGGACTCACTTGATGGGTGTCCATCGATGTTTCAACCAAAATTTCCCCTCCATGTTCCCTTGTTTCAGAAACACCTGTCTCTTCCTCTCTTTTGGGTTCCTCGGAAAGGTCTCTCTGGAAGTTTGCGGCCAACAAACTTGTGGCAGCTGGTCCCTTATTCGACCCATCAAACTTCAAAGCAGCGGAACAACAACATCCTCCCCTGCGTGTCAGGAAAAGCGAGACACCCTCGCCCCTTTTGGAATGGAGAAGTAAGAGGAAAATTGAAATAATTTTCCTACCTGATCTATCTCGTCCCCGAATGTGACCTCGAGCTCTTTCCCTCTGTCTGCAACATCTTTGCTCTGGGTTAAAACCCCTGTCTGTGCAGTCCCCCGTTCCGAGGTTGACGTTGGTTCTTGTCGAGCAACATTAGTCTCAGCATCTAATTCCTCTACAATCTCCAGGGCTGGACGGGTTGATGGTGGTTCTTGTGTAACACCACCTTCCGTATCCAGCAATTCTTGATCAGATGATGCTGCCACTATTTCTTCCAGGACGACATTGATAAAAATGGATTCTTGCATCATTATGTCAATTCCGTCCATTATACCTATAGCCTCTCCTTCTGTTGGCACCACGGTTCTTTCAGCTTCGGGCCCCTCTCGTCCTGGTTCATCTTCCTCCATCGGTTCCACGGTCGAGAGTGGTCCTTGTGGGACACCCCCGGCCGCAATATTAACGAATTCTTCCACCTCATCCTGATGTGGTACCTCTTATCTTGTTATAGCGCTGCTGATTTGCTCCACTGGCTCCATAGTCGAGGCCAGTTCTTGTGAGACAGCCTCGGTCGTGGTGCTGGTGACCCTTTCTATATCGGCCCCTTGCTACAACACTTCTTCTTCCAATGGTTCTTTGGTCGAGGTTTATTCTTGTGGGGCAGCCTCGACTATCCTCTCTGGTTCACGCTCCCGATTTTGTTTCAGCCCCTTGGGTTCCATCTCCATTTCTTCTGGTTCTTCTTGGTCTATGTGTTCGTCCTCTCCTCTGGGTTCTTCCTCCATCACTTTCGACTCTTCTTCTCTAGTGGCTCTAGTAGCTGCTATCTCTTCCTCTGTAGAATCCCGGAATGTTTCCCATGGGATTTGAAGTCAATCGATTGCATGCATAACTAACAGCCGGACCAACCCATGGTTGGTAATGACTACCACAACTTGTTGTGAACGCCGAGCAGATTGCGCCATCATTTGGAGACTTTTTAACAGGAAGAACGACATATTCAAGGAGAAGGCTTTCGACTGTGGGAACCAGAGGTGAGCCAACATTCTGAAATGATATTTAAACACGGTGGTATACCTCCCCTTGCAAGTTATGTATCTCACTACAAAACCTGCTACCTCACCCCATGGGTGTGGTAATGAATTCAAGTCATACCCCCGACCTTTCTGAAAAACATTCTCTCTGGCTTGCAAAAATGCTTCAGGGAACTCTGGGAGGGAGGTTCTTCGCGAAAACCATCTCTGCCCCTGTTGGGATAGCCCACTGACCTCTACAATGGTTTCCTCTATAACAGGAATTTCTATCCCCCAGACCCAAGAGCTCCCTTACTCTAAATTGAGTGCAAATTCAATCGCAATTGCCTCATTAAACCCCTGCAACATGTCGAGATAGATGTTCCACCCTGCATTTTCAAAAACATGCCATACTTCCCGATTATTTCGGACCATTGTCGTATCCTCCAGCTCATGGTGCACAACCAACCCACCCATCGTTGTAGGAACTGGATCGACACGATGGATACAGGCGGTTGGTAGGGGGTGTAGGAATTTACAGGGTAAGTTCCTCAGATAGAACACCAAAGGACACCACTCACAAACAGATCACAGATCAATACACTAGTATTGGTGACGTGGTTAAAACCCTCAAAGAGGGAAACAATCCATGGCCTTAGCCAACGCGGCCACTTCAAGCAATTTATTAATAAAAGAATGAAAATTTACATAAGCTTCTCTCATGAACGGTTACCCTAAAAATGACCCTCCATGCTCTCTAAATAGAGATCATGGACCAATCGGGTGTTAAGCCACAGATCAAGTGTTGGTAATACCGAGGATAGAATGAACCGTTGGATCACTACATATCGTGTACACCGGATTGTAAGTTACAAAGGTACATAGTAAAGAAACACACTTTACCTAACTCTACACAAGACCAAGTTATACTTAACTATTTCCTATGTGTCAGAATATCCTAACAGGGGGAGAATAATAGCAATCCAAACTGACGATGGCAATAATGTTAGCATGGTGGCCATGAGGTAAAAGAATGGTAATAATGACTGGTACACCTCAAAAAACACAGTAAATAATGGCAGGGTATGGTAGTACAAGTGAATGATTATGGTGACTAAATACAACATACTGGGGAAATGACCGATAACGTTTTTGGCGTACGATTTCAAATTCCAATGCATCAAAATCATGATTACAAAATCGCAATATTTTTGGTTTCGGTTCGCATTAGATTTGGTAATGATGTAATATAATTACAATTTTAGGTATGTCGTCGTTTAGTTATGACGGGACCCCCCACCCCCCCAACTAAAATGCGGTTGTTTGCGGCACGTACTGGTCTGTTCTTTGGAATATTTTAATTAAATTTGTAAGAGTCAATGAAGGCATACCTGACCACCTACTTGGCGGTGGAGTAACAACAAAAATAACTAGTGGAGTAATAGCAACGACGGAGTAATAGCACCGACGGAGTAACAACACCGGTGGAGTAACAAAATGATAGAGTAACAGCAGCGACGGAGTAACAGCAACGACGGAGTAAGAACATCGATGGAGTAACAACAACGACGAAGTAACACCACCTGTGGAGTAACAACAACGACAGAGTAACAACACTAGCAGAGTAATAGCAACGGCGGAGTAACAGCACTGGCGGAGTAACAACAACGGTGGAGTAACAACATCGGTGGAGTAACAGCAACGGGGAGTAACAACGCTAATAGAGTAACAACGACGACGGAGTAACAGCACCAACGGAGTAATAGAAACGATAGAGTAACAACACTGGCAGAGTAACAACAACGGTAGAGTAACAACACCGGCGGAGTAACAACAACGACTGTTACTTGGAAAATTTCTCAGTTTCTCCTAGCCATAATTCGGTTCTTATTCCTGCAAAAGACAAACAAGTAAGTAGTAACAACATATATATATATATTAACAGAAGGTAGAAAGAGTGTTCTCTACACCAACAACCATTAAACATGACGTATCAGAAAGATGTTTGATGAAGGCATCCTTAGAAGTTGCATGGTGATATAACTTCAGACATTGTCTGTTCACTAGGAAGGAAGTACGATTTTCATCTGTCATAACCAATCTGACTGTTTCATTGTCGAATACATCATCCACTTCATAGGGTCCCATCCAACGAGTGTGAAGCTTTCGTTTAAAATCTTTGAACCGGGAGTCATAGAGAAATGCCTAGTCCCCTGTATGAAACACCTTATTCTTGATAAATTTATCATGCCATTTCATTCTTTGTTGTTGGATAGTAGTGGTTCTCTGGACATACACAGAACGAATCTCGTCTAACTCATTGAGTTGTTCCAGTCGGTGTTTTTGGGCCTCTGATAAGTCTAACCCCACTTCCAAAGCCGTTCTGGGCATATTGATCTCGAACTCTACTGGAAACAAGGGAGACTTCCCATAGACTAGCTCAAATGGTGAAAACCCGATTGTATTCTGCCATGTAATCCTATACTCCTAAAGAGCTTCTGGAATTTTTTGCGACCAATCTCGGCGATGACTTGCTATAGTTTTTGTCAAGATATTTTCTGATACCTTGTTTGTACTTTCTACCTGTCCATTCGCTTGGGGATAAGGAGTTGTCACTCTGTGTTTAACCCCGTATTTCTGCATAAGCCTCCCTATCATGTGGGATGTGAACAATTCTCCTCCATCAGAAACAATTTCTCTTGGGGTACCATATCGGGAAAAAAGATCTTCAAAAAGGAAATCTGCAACCACTTGTTCTGTTGCTTTCGCAACCGCATTGGCTTCCACCCACTTAGTCACATAATCAGTGCAAACCAGGATGTGAACCTTCTAGTGAGAAGGTGGGTTGAAGGGCCCAACGAAACCGATGGCCCACTTCTCAAAAGGTTCAAGGACTATCTGGGGTTGTAATGGAATTTCATCTGATTTGTTGTCCCATCTATTGACAGGTGTCACATCTTCGGACATAATCTCTAGCATCGCGAAAGATAGAAGGCCAGTAGTATCCCAATTACAGCACCTTGTGGCCTGTTCTTTTCTCCGCAAAATGTCCTCCACAAGGTCCACCATGGGTAGCCTTCAATATCTCATAGATATCATCCTCTGATACACATCACCAAATCTGTTGATCAACCCCTGTATGAAAGAGGTATCCTGCCATCCATGAATATCAGGTAGTATGATGAATAATTTTCCGTTGATCCTTATATGACAAATGACGAGGTACCTTCCCTGTAGCAAGATAGTAAGAAATATTTGCATACCACAGAGTGTTAGCGGAAATTGCAAAGAGATATTCATATGGAAATCTATCTTCGATAGATGTACCTTCGGCATTATTTTCTAACCTAGACATAAAATCAGCAACCACGTTGTCCTTCCCTAGTTTATCTACTATGGTAATGTCAAATTCTTGAAGTAGCAAAAGCCATCTTGTAATACCACCAGGAGTAACGGGTTTATTCATTAGGTAACTGATGGCTGCATGCATGATCAGTATGCAAAAAGGTGGGGTAACCAGTGATATAGTGCCAAAACTTGTTGATGGCGTAGATGATAGCAAGGAATTCTTTTTCAATCGATGTGTAGTTTAACTCAGTAGGAACCAAGTTCTTACTAACATAGTAAACTGCATATGGTACCTTATCCACTTGCTACCCCAAAACTGCCCCAACTGTTGTCTCCGAAGCATCAGCATGAATATGAATGGTAATGCCTAGTCTGGCCCTCAAAGGATCGAAGCGCTACATACCAATTCCTTGATCTTCAAAAAGGCTGCATCACAGTCATTTGTCCACACAAAGTCTGCGTCTTTTGTGAGTAATTGAAAAAGCGGATGTGATGTCTTAGCAAAATTTTCTATAAAGCGCCTGTAATAACCAGTCGCAACCGATAAAGCTACGTACCTGTGTGGGTGTTCTGGGTATTGGAAAATGTTGTATTACCTTTATCATAGCTGGATCCATCCGGATTCCTACAACCCAAAGCAAGTGTCCCAAGACTATTCCTTTGCTCATCATCATATGGCATTTTTCCGTACTTAAAGAGACACGCACCTGCTTGCATCTTTCAAGAACTTTTCCTAGCTTCCTCAATGCTTCTTCGAATTAATCTCCATATGCCGTGAAATTTTCCATATAAATCTCAAAACTATCATCCATCAGATTAGAAAAAATCCCCAAGATTGCCCTCTAGAATGTTGTAGGTGCATTACAGAGGCCAAATGGGAGGATCCGGTATGCGAACGTTCCCCAAGGGCATGTGAAAGTGGTCTTATCTTGATCTTCAGGAGCTATATGGATCTGGTTGTACCTGCTAAATCCGTCCAAGAAGGAGAAAAACTTATTCCCAACCAACGTATCCAAGACTTGGTCAATGAATGGTAATGGAAAATGGTCTTTCTGAGTTGCCTTATTTATTTCTCTATAATCCACGCATATCCACCATTTACCGTTTTTCTTAGGGACCATTACCAATGGGAAAACCCATTGGTTGCCTAAAATGGGGTAGATAAATCCCACGTCCCGCAGATTTTGAAGCTCTTCCTTAACAATGTTTTTTAGAGCGGGGTTCATTCTCCTCTTGGGTTGCCTCACAGGGCGATAGTCCTCCTTAATGTATATGTGATGGGTGCATAGATTAGCAGGAATCCCATTCATATCTGAGTAGTCCCACGCAAAGGCTTCTTTGTGTTTCTGAAGAACATCCAAGATTTGTTTCTTCTGGGACTCTAACAGATCTCGATTGATATTCAGGGCTTTTCCTGGTTCTATTTCCACATAAATACTTTCATGGGGCGCAGTTGTAGGTAGCTCATCAAATCCATCTGTTGTTCCAATACTTTCCTGTGTCTCACAACTCAAGGCAGACTCCCAGATTTGCTGATTTAAATCTGAAACAGAACAGGGATCCCTAATAAAGGTAATAATTGTGTCATCTTCCATTTATGTTTTCAGCTGGAGGGCCTATCCAATAGTAAGAACTGGTCTTAATTCCTCATTTTCCAATTCAGACTCTTTCCTCAGTAAAGATTTCTTGCGGCCTGTTGGTTTTGCTGATGGGTTAGGTTCTGTGGGAGGATATAATACTAAATTCTTAGTGTTTTGTCCATTTGAAATGATCATATGTCCAGACCGACACCCAATATAAGCGTTTGCAGTTGCCAGCCATGGTCTTCCCAGAATCAGGGGATGGCCTCCAGTTGGAGATTGCGTTTGGAGTACTAGGAAGTCCACAGGGTAGTGCCATGAATCAACCGAAATTGTGATATCTTCAAACTTCCCTACAAGTTTCACTGTGGATCGATCTGTCAGCTCTAGCACTGTAGGTGTGCGTTTCAAGTAATAAGATCTAATGCATGCATAGTTTCCGCAGTTATGAAATTTATGCCAGAACCCAAATCTAACAGTACATTTGAAATTTCTACCCCATTAATTTGCACAGTTAAAATTGGGTTCTCGAGATCCCCATACTTTACAGGCATGGACCTTCCCATCATAAAATCTGATAACTTCCCAATTACATGAATGGTGAGTGGGTCTCTTGATTTCTTTTTATGCTTCTTAGCATAATATTCCCCAAGAGTTTTTGTGTATATAGGTACGTCCCTCACAGCTTGCAGCAGGGGAATCTTGACAAATAAATTCTGTAACTCCCCTAATAGGTCGAACTCAACTTGAGGGTTTGTTTACTCAAAGCCAACCTTTCTGGATAGGGCGGTTCAGCTTGGTGTTTTTGAGTAACTAGCGGTTGAGGAGGTGTATGATTTTTGTTGACTCGGTTTGATTCCTCTTCAACCATTTTTGGTTCCTTTTCCTCACTGTCAATTTGTTCAATGATAACTGGTGAGGGTTGAGCATCTACTGTCCGCCGAGATCGTAAATTCATCTCATAGAATTTTGCAGTAGAGATGTTGTATGAAGGTAAGTTGAGGGTGTCAGCTTGTTGAACCCCTTTATTGTTAGGATTTGGATTGGGTTGGATGGGAAGTTGGGGATGAACAGGATAACTACCAGGAGGCACATTAGAGGGTAACTGAAGTTGTTGTTGTGGAATTGACTAGGGAAACTGCCCAGGAGGAGAAGGTCCCCGCCAGTTTAGAGCCCACGAGGAACTCAAACTAGCTTGAGGAGCCCACTACTGCCAAGGTGGAAGCTGGTACTGGGGCCACATGGTCGGATAAGGCATGGAATGGGGACCCATATTAAAATTACTAAAATATTGAGATGGATCCGGAAACATACCTTGATTTCCCATTGACGACCGAGGTTACCATGGCTTTTTAGGTCCCATAAAGTACAACTGCTCCATCTCTGCGCCTGTCCCTTGAAAAAACCGCTTTCAGTCTTGGCAAGGATGGGCATGAACTTGTCGCATGATTCAACTCACATATTGCACACTCCTCTACAGATTTTAATGGGCATTCCCTCTGTAGGTGTTTCTTCCTGCATGTTGGGAGAAATACAGCCATAGTTCTTTCCAATTCTCGTTGTTTATGTTTTACCTGCAGTGTGTCTATTTGTTCAGACAAGGCACTCAGGATATTAGTCCTCAGGCTGTCCAACAGATTTCCAATTTCTACTTTTGTAACACCTCCACCAGATACTTTTGTTGATTGAATCCCTTGTTTATTCCTTGCAACTCCCCTTGAGCACTGGATGCACAACTCGTAGATGGTGTCAAAGTTCTCCTTTGATATATCTCCCTTTCCGACTATATTTAACAATTCCAAAGAGTCCTCTCGGAAGGCCCGGAGAAGGATAACTTTTAAAATGTCCTTATCCAGTTCAGAGTGACTTGATCTCTGCAATGTGTATTTAAAGCGTTCCACACAATCTTCCATATTTTCGTCCTCTTTTTGTGTAAATTTGAAAATTTCTTCCTTAATATCCCGTGATTTACAGTAGTCATGGTACTTCTCCAAGAAAGCAGTTCTCATCTCCTCCCATGTGGTGATAGACCTTCCCCCAAGACCCATAAACCACCGCAGGGCTATCCCTTTTAGCGTAGCAGGGAAGATTTTCAATTTCTCAGCATTCGTTATATAATCGTATCCTCGACACACAATGTCAAATTCAAACAAAAACGTGTCGGGGTCTTCTGAAGTAAGCCCATGGAAACTGTGTAAAGTTGTTAAAGGAATGGGCTTTGTTGGTGCGCTAGTCCCAAGATCCCCAATTGGGAAGTCAATAGTGGAGGTTGTAGGTGCCATGAATATCCTCCAATACTCACTGGGGATTTCAACAGGCTCCGCAGGAAGGGCTCTTATCACAGGGGTTCGAGTTGCCTTAACAACGCTCCCTCTATCCTTTGGTGATAGAAGTGTCTCTACAATTTCTTCCTCCCTGTCACAGTGCCTTGGCCCTTTAGATCTCCTCTCTGCAACTTGCTCTTCCCTACTGGGATGGACGGTTTCCTCGGATGTTTTAATTGCAACTTCTTCTTCTTCTGTTACGAGGAATGGTACCCCTTTATCAAGTGTAATGTTGCTTGTCTCTCTGGCTATTGCAAGGGCCTGTTGTATCGAATTTGCAGGGGGTGTTGTGGACAGCATTAGTTGATCTACAGATTGTCCCTCAGATCTTGTTCGCGCACCTGGCCTCACGGCTACACGGGAAGACGCCTCTGATTAAGCTTTTGTAATGATTTGCTGGATATAAGTATTCCTTCCCAAATCCTGTCCTCCCTTCTTTCGGGCTCTCCCTCTGCCCCTTTTATTTGGCTCTCTGTTCATACAAGTTGGTGTGACGAAAGATGTTGATACCAAATCACAGTGCCCAAGACCTGGAGTAGGGCATCAAAAGACCATTCCCTCCCCAGGACGAGAGATCACGTTGAAAAGAGAACAATTAACGGAAAAAAAATAAAACAGGAACTTAGGGTTCAAGGCCTGGAGCAGGGCGTCAAAGGACTCCTCCCTCCCTAGGACAAGAAACCAAACAAGAAAAATAACACACACATACGAGAAAACATAACACTTCAAGACTTGAAATAGGGCGTCAAAGGAGCCCTCCCTCGCCAGGGCGAGAGATTGGGTTTCTCAAAACCAAAACAACAAAAATGTTAGAGAAATCTAAGCTTAGGGCCTGGAGCAAGGTGTCAAAGGACTCCTCCCTCCCCAGGGCAAAATATCGACCCTAATAAAATAGGAAAACAATAAAAGCGCAAAACAAAAGAAATACCTACGCTTAGGATCTGGAGCAGTGTGAGAAAGCCTGTTCTCTCCCCAAGACGAGAGATTAACCCTCTGGTTGATACATATCGTGTCTTGCACCTTGTTAGCCTCCCCTGCAACAGCACCAAAATGTTGGTGTCAAGTTATGAACAAATTATTCACCCCTTTTCCTGCATTAATGTATCAATCCAGGTGTGTATTCTTTCCAAGGCAACACGCAAGGTATATGCAAGGGCAAGGTTACAATCTATCATCGACCAAGGGTTCATGAATACCAAATCAAAGCATTGTTGTAACAGAAATAGAAACTCAATTGTAGAACTTAAAAAGGTATTCACGGTGATATAAAGAATCTGTAACAACAATCAAGAAATAAACACAGCAATGAACAACACACACATAACAAGAAAACACGCAATACATGATCAGAAGAGCGAGCCCAGCTCTTTGATCAGGGCTGCGTTACTCACAACGAAAGATAGAACAACAAAAGGGTTGTATTTTATTAATATGAAAAATGTTGTTACAATATAATTTAGGCTCTGGCTAACCCCTCATACAGGAATGACCCGGCTTTTATACAGTACAAAGGGGAGTAACATCTCTACCCAAAACCTAGCAACTATATCCCCAAAGATATACATCAATTCAACACAGCACCAGCGCCGAGAGAGCAAGAACAGAAATGATCCAAAACGGGTTGAGAACTGCTGCAAGTCAGTTATGTTGTTTCATCGTGGTCGATCAGCTGCTGTGAATCGCGGAACTGCTGCGACATGCCGTGAGGTCAACACCTGCGCTCCAGAATCTGCGGTCATAACATGTTTTAGTGGTTCGCATAGGAAAAACCATCATGACTCTACTTCATTAATTAAATATCCCAAGAGATGAAGAAAGGGAAATTACCTCATAGTTTTACATAGTAAATATATGTGAATGAATACAAAAGGGATGAAAAGAGGAGTGGAAATGCAGGAAAACGATAGGCCGATTTGGTGCCCAACATATATGCTTGTAATTCCCTTTAAGATTCCATTTCCCAAGCTATAATAAGTTTGTTATTATGAATGGGAGTGTGTTTTGGACTTATTTTAAATCTAGTTGCTTTGGGCTTCCCTTGGATAGGTAAAAAACATGAATAGTTTTTGAAAATAATTTGAAACAACTCTAGAGTTGGTAACTTGATTGGTTGGGAGCACTCTCTAATTCACTAACAACAATTCCAAATGTGTGGCACACACTTTTGCTGGTACTTTTTTCTACAATTTATTGGTTTCTGTTGCCATCATTGACCACTAGATGTAGTCCACTTCTCATGTTATCATCAGTACTACACACTTTCCTTGGCTGCTTATACACTTGTTTGTGCAATGTTCTTGGTGCACAGTGTGTTAGTCCTTCAATGCAACAAGATATATCTACTTTCCCATGTTAGTCACACTGTTCCTACGAGCACAACATTCTCTGGGTTCTCTACTTCACAACGTTGACTTGTGCATGCCAATAAGGTTACAAAGAAAATAGTTTTTCCCCTACAAACATATAAACTTTCGAAAGTGGGGCAATTGTCTCTATACAATTTTACTCTGTTCCCATTGACAAGTTCATTGATGGGGTCCTCATTCAATTTCTCCAATTGTACTATCATTTCATTTGTGACATACTAAATAAAATACAATCTAAGCCAATGCATCTGAAATTGTGAAAGTTTAAGAAAGGGGTTACGTTAAATTATTACATTAAATTATGACTTATACTCGTATTGGCAACAAAATTATCTTCATCGCAAAAATTGGCAATCCAAGATCATGTCCCCACAAAGTGATTTTTCGTTGAGCCGGGAACAGAATTATCTTCACAAAAACTGGAAATCCAAGATCATGTCCCCACAAAGTGCTTTTTGTTGCGCTGGCAGTCAAGAAAAGTGCTTTTTTTTGCAAAGGTGGCAGTCAAGGAAAGCTTGACCGTTGAATCCAACCAATATTTGTTTCCGATCCTTGTCCCAATCTTTGCCATTTACGAATATGCTCCTCCTCCTCCCATGGCTACTGCGCTTCGTTGTATGAGTCTCGTCTTGGAGCTCCATGTCATGTATGTTTGTGAGTCTGGTGGTCTCTGTATGAGTTTTGTGTAGTCTGGTCTAGTCTCTGTATGAGTTTTGTGTTGTCTGGTATGGTCTGGTCTGGTTTGCGTGTTGTTGTGTTGCGCGGTACAGGGAGCTGAAGGTAAACATACGTCACATCAATTTTCTCAAGGTAGACATACATCACTAGAGCGAAAGGTATATGAATGAGGAGATATCCCCCGTATCCTTCTCACTCCCAGGTATGCAAATTTATGTACATGTAACCTTCACACAGATGTTAGATTAGATTAGCTTAGTGATTGGCATACACTGCAAGAATTAGAATTAATATGATTTGTAATTATTTCATGCAATTAGCTCTATTCTAGCATCTATTGAATTACCAGGCTAAACGCATAAATATGAATGGGCGCCTCCTTTAGTATTTGAATCCACAGAAATTGCCTAATTATGAATTGGTACATGCCCTGCTTCAGTTTTTGAATGCACATAAATTTCTAGGCTAAAAGTATTTATATGAATTCATATTTGCATGGATGGGATTCAATCAATCGCAGGTAGATTAGGTGAATTTCTACGCATCGAGTCTCTGTCTGTTTTTCTTCTTTTTCTAGTTATAAATTCAAATAGAGTCTGTGTTTATAGATTTAAATAGAGTCTTTGTTTTTCTTCTTTTTCTAGTTATAGATTCAAATAGAGTCTCTGTTTTTCTTCTTTGGGATCAATGTTGCAGTATGAGGATCGTTCGGCCGACTCTTTTCAAGCTCTTAACTGGGCGGTGCAATGGCAAACAGAGACTACCCCTGTCTTGACTTGGCTTGGCTTGGCGGTGCAATGGCAAACAAAGGATGCCCATGTCTTGTCTTGGCTTGGCGGTGCCATGGAAAACAGAGACTACCCCTGTCTTGTCTTGGCTTGGCGGTATTGCCTCCTGCGACTGCTGCAAACTACTTCACACGCCCTGCGCCTGATTGGCATAGAATTAAATCCTCCCACATCCACATCCTCCTCTCTTCTGCTAAAATCCTTTATAGTCTCTTTGTTTCAACTTTATCCATCTTCTTTGGTTAATGTCCATTTGATATGGTCAAATTCTTTATAGTCTCTTTGTTTCTGTTAATTCAATTTTGTTAAATGTATATAAGTAGTTCTGTATTATCAATTTTGTTGTTAAATGCATACAAGTAGCAACTCTGCTCTCTGTTTTATATGCAATTTTGTACGATAAGGCCATCATTGTGCTTTTACTTATATTGTTTGTGCTTTTGCTTATGCAATTATGGATGATAAAGCTTTGTGTTTGTACTCTCTGTTTTATATGCAATTCTGTATGATAAGGCCATCATTGTGCTTTTACTTATACTGTTTGTTCTTTTGCTTATGCAATTATGGATGACAAGGCTCTGTGATTGTACTGTTGTGGATGTAGCATTCCCTTCCCTCGTTGGGCTTGGGAAGAATTCCTTATACACCGACAACTATAAGGCTGGAATGAGAAACAAAGAGTATACATATCTCATTAGGGTGCGACACCCTACCTCTGCTCAAGGGAAGAACGCTGATTCAGGTATACACATATTATATGAGAAGTTTCAGAGATACTACGTTAAGAGATTATATGCCCATCTAATTCTCTCTCCGATTAATAGAAACATAGATTTCCATAGATTAAGTCTTCGATTGATCTGAATAGGTTCTGTTTGTTTCCTTCCTTCCTGATAATCAATCTGAATAGGCTGTGTGTGTTTGTTTCCTTCCTGAGAATCAATCTGAATAGGCTCTGTTTGTTTCCTTCCTGAGAATGCAAGTTTGTCATACACGCAGGAAATTCAAGTTGGAGTGGGGACTTGTGGGGAGCTAAGGTATCCCTCAGAACCTGGAAGCAGCAGCCCCTGAATTGCCCAGTTTCAATGTTACGACAAGGTAAATCAGCCTTACTTTTCCCGGACAATGGGAATTCCAAATATGTGATACAAATAGTAGAATCCAATAATTTTATTTATGACCTCCTTAAAACTGTAATCACCTAAATGTTTTGAATCCAATTTTGGTACAGTATACGAAGGCGTCCTTGAGAGCCCGTGCAGAGAGGCGGGCGGGCGGGTATTTGCTGTCTCTGATCGATCGAGAGACTTGTTTAGCCTCTGCACGGTGTTTCTGTAATAAAAAAAACAGAGTGACAGTGCTGCATGATGCAAGTGTTATTCAACCAGCACAGACAGGTATGAATATTTTGTGATACATACATATTTTTAAGAAATATATATGTAGCAGGCCATTTCCCATTAAATATGTTGTAGCATGCCATTTCCCCTTAAATTTATAGACAATAGAATCTTTAAAGCGAATGTGGATGGGTTGCGAATGTAATATTTAGTACCTAATAAATCCTCCCATATATTTCCTTCAATACCATCCAAATCTAGGAATTATGCTTTCTTCCACTCTTGATGCCATATACATTAGAATTATGGGGAGGTTTCCGAATCTAAGTTGTAGTTGTTTTCAGGGACTTACTCCTCCCCTTCCAACCTTAGGAAGGATTAGTTCCTACCGTTTACTCTTTCTCCATTACCAACTTCCCACAGTAGCCAATTTTGCACAAGAGGGAAGGCTTGGACAATGACCTTCCAACATATCAACAAATTATATTATGAGTATTCTTGGAAGGTCTTCTAATGAATAAGGTTCAATGTATTTTCATAGGATAACTTGGTTTTTTAGATGTGATGGTTTTTGGTCCATGGTTTTGGACGCGATGGTTTTCAGTCCATGGTATTGGATGCTTCGGCATGTATAAATATGTATTGTAACATTGAAAGGAACATAATGAAAAAATAAAGTTGGTAGTCCCAGTTTTGGGATCCAGGGGAAAATCTCTGTGTATATGTGTTTTATGTGTTATGCTCTCGCATTGTTTATTTTATGTGTTTTAGAATTTGTATGCAGGTAATTTATGTATGGGGTTAAAACCTACAGATATACCTTGCAGGAGGTATATCAAAGATGACTAGCAAGATGGTAGACTACAATTCCCAAGACTCTCCCTATGGATCAGATGAGCAACATGTTGTTGGGAATTATTTTGATTTGGCAGACACACTGAGAAGCTTAAAGGCATAAATAAGGAGTTGTAAGGCAGAAAATGATAAAGTCATACAGGCACAAGAGAAACAAGCGGAGGTAAATGCAATGATACTTCAAAGTTTGTCAAAATTGTTATGACATGGACAACTTCGGATCAGCCATGATCAGGAGGAAAGAACTAATGGGGCATATGGAAACAGGTCTCATGGTGAGTATAGGTTGGATGGAGAGGACATGATCAGAGATGGCAGGTCCTTGGATACTATGGATAGGAGAGGTGATGGATGTAGGTACTATTCTAGTTTAAGTTCTGATAGGCATTATGATCAACATCATTATCATCCTTACAGGAGGAGTGACAGGGGATATTTACTGAACGAGTTTAAGAAAGAAAAGCCACCTACACTTGATGGAGGGACGAAGAAATCACAAGATGCAGAGGCATGGTTTCTTGGTATGAGGATGTTCTTCAGGTTGCATGATTATTCAGAGAACACGAAAGCCAAAATATCTACATTTAGTCTCCAAGGTAAAGCATATATTTGGTGGCAAGATGTGAAGAATGTCAGAGGTATTCATGAGGAGGACTTGACTTGGAATGAGTTCAAGAGGCTATTCTGAAAGAAGTATCTATCAGAGAAATGCTTTGATGACAGGGAAAATTAATTCTTTGAGCTAAAGATGGGATCGATGACAGATGAGGAGTAGACTACAAGTTCTTGGAGGTGTTGAGGTATGTGCCTTACCTCAAGGAGGAGAGGGCCAAAATTTAGAGATTCATTAGTGGAATACCGATTGCACTCAAAGACATGATTGAGTTTGACAAGCCTAGATCATTGGAGGAGGCCATTCGGAAGCTAAATAATTGTTACAAGCAATCAAAGCACAAATCTGAGACTAAGCCGGACTGGAAAGGTAATGCAAAGAACAAAGGAAAATAGGAGAAGAAGCGAGAAATACCTCAGGCTACATGTAATAAAGAGAATGCAATGACATCTAAGAAGTTCAATGTATCTGAAAGAGGGCAAGGACTTTGATTTGAGGAGTAGAAAAGGATGAAGGTTGTAAGCCTTTGTAGTGTTGGACTTGTGGAGGAGAGCATCATATGAGAGATTGTCCACAGCATCAAGGTGGTAGACCGCATATCTACAGTGCTCAGGAGGCACATATAATGGGAGATGTTGGGCATAATATTCCTACGATCTATGCAGCGCTGGACAATATACAGGCAGACCATCAAACATCTATCATTGAGATGAGCAGTAAGCTTTGAGATCAAGTTATTTCTATTTTGATTGACCTTAGATCTAATTGTATTTATGTTAATCCCGACCTAGTGGATACGTGTGGTTTGAATAAATAAGTGCACGAGGAGTCTTGGTTAGTGCAGTTGGCTACATGTACCAAGAAGAGAGTTCATCACTGGGTAAGAGCTTGTACATTTGATTTGAATGGTATACCTACCTTAGCACATTTAAACGTATTGACATTGGGATCATATAATATGTTTTTGGGCATGGATTGGTTGTACCTTCGTAGAACCAAGGTGGATTGTTATGACAAAGCCATTGAGTGCTTGGATGACAATGGGGAACAAAGAGTCTTGCGGGGTAAGAAGATAACATCATCAGTTATAATGGTAATAGCTATGCAGGCCAAGCATAGTCACAGGAAAGGGTGTATGTTATTTGTAGGTCACATTTCTAGCGACAAAGGTAAGGAAGTCAAGGATGTAAATGTTTTGAGTAGGTACCCAGTTCTATAGTAGTTTTTGGATGTATTTCCTGTAGATATTTCAGAATTGCCACTTGACAGTGAAGTACATTATTCTATTGAGTTGGTGCCAGGGGTAGCTACAATATCAAAGACACCTTACAGGATGAGTACTCAAGAGTTGGTAAAGTTGAAGCTGCAGTTGAAAGAAATGGTTGACAAGGGATACATTAGGCCAAGTGTATCACCATGAGGCGCACCAGTACTATTTGTGAAATGATGGATGGTATTCTTAGGTTGTGCATTGACTATAGGTAGTTAAACAAAGTGACCCTCAGTAACATGTATCCGTTACCGAGGACTGATGACTTGTTTGATCAGTTGAAGGGAGTAGGAATGTTCTCGAAGATTGATTTGAGATCTGGATATTATCAGGTATGCATTAAAGAACAGGACATCTACAAGATAGCTTTTCGGACCAGGTATGGGCATTATGAGTTTGTTGTAGTTCCATTTGGTTTAACTAATGCTTCAACTACCATTATGTGATTGATCAATAACATGTCGCATCTGTATTTGGATAAGTTTATTATTGTGTTCATTGATGATATATTGGTATATTCAAAAAATTAAGAAGAGTATGCCGAGCATTTAGCAGCAGTGTTGAGATTGTTGAGAGAGCATCATTTGTATGCTAAACTCGTGCAGTTTCTTTTAGACTAAGGTACATTACTTGGGACATGTGGTTTCCAAGGATGGCATAGTAGTGGATCCAGAAAAGGTAAGAGCTATCATGGAGTGGGCAATTCCCAGGATTGTGGATGAGGTGAGATATTTCATGGGGTTAGCAGGTTATTATAGGTGGTTCATCAAGAACTTCTTGCAAATTCCTTATCCCATCACATCATTGTAGAGGAAAGGTAAGAAGCTTGAATGAATAGAGGAAAATGTGGCTAGTTTTGAGTAGCTCAAGCAGTTTTTGACAAATCCACCAATGTTAAAGATTGCATATCCATACAAAGAGTATGTAGTATGTACATATGCTTGCAAGAGAAGACTTGGTGGAGTCCTTATGCAGGATGGAAACGTGGTATGTTATGAGTCACGGAAGTTGAATGAGCACAATCAGAACTATCTGACACATGATCTTGAGTTGGCAACGATCATACATGCATTGAAGATGTGGAGGCATTATCTTCTTAGTAAGAGGTTTGTATTCATGATTGATCATAGTGGTTTGCGGTATTTACTTGACCAACTAAATCTGAATGGCAGGCAGACTCGGTGGTTGGCCACGATCAATGAGTTCGACTTTGAGATCACGTATATCAAAGGTAAAGAGAACATGGTCGCAAGTTCTCTTAGAAAGTAGATACAAGTAAATCACATAGCAGCTATGATCTCCTATGGGATAGATTTACATGATATGATCTTGTGGGCAGGTGAGTAGGCTGACAGGTATATGGAGATTGTGCATAGGTTGCAGCAGAGTACAGGTGGTGGTACAAGTACATGTACATGTAGTGGTACAGGTACAAGTACAGATGCAAGTGCACAGGATGTTGACTATCATCTCATGACATATGGATTGGTTAGATTTTAGGAAAAGATATATGTGCCAAATAACAGTGAGCTCAAGAAGGTGATCTTGAGGGAGTTTCATGCGAAACCATATTCAGGTCACCCTGGCCATCAGAAGACACTGACCACAATGAAGAAATTATATTATTGGTTGAATTTGAAGAGAGAAGTAGTAGATTTTATAGCTAGGTGCTTAGATTGTCAGCAGGTGAAGGCAGAGTGTAAGTATCCAAGTGGACTGCTATAGTTGATTCCGATTCTATAGTGGAAATGGGGGGTCATTTCCATGGACTTTATCACAAGTTTGTCAAGGACAACGAGACAACATGATTCTATCATGGTAGTGGTGGACAGGTTGACAAAGGTAGCGCACCTCATTCTAGTGAAGTCTACATTCTCAACGAATGATGTAGCACAACTCTTCAGCAGGGATGTGGTCAGATTGCATGGAGTTCTGAAGAATATTGTGTTTGACAAGGATGAAAAGTTCACTTCCAAATTTTGGAAGGAGTTATTTGCAGGTTTTGGGCACAGAGTTGGTCTTCAATACAACTTATCATCCACAAAAAGATGGAAAAACAGAGAGGGTCAACAGGATATTGGAGGACATGTTAAGGATGTATGTGATGCATCAACGATGAAAGTGGGAATAATACCTTCCACTAGTAGAGTTTGCTTACAACAAAGGGTACCAGGAGTCACTGAGGATGAGTCCGTTTGAGGTATTGTATGGGCAGATTTGTAATACTCCCATCAGTTGGAATGATCCAATTAACAGTGTATTGATTGGAATAGACATGTTGGTAGACATGGAGTGGGAAATGCAGGTAATCAGGAAGAATTTGAAAGAAACACGAGATAGGCAGAAGAACTATGCAGATCAAAATAGGTTATTCAAGGAGTTTCAGGTTGGGGAACATGTGTACTTTCACATCAAACTGAAGAAGAGCTCTTTGCAGATTGGATCATGTGCCAAGATGGCACCCTGGTTTTGTGGGCCTTTGAGGATTATTGAGAGGATTGGGTCATTAGCCTATCAACTTGCATTGCTTCCGACAATGAAAGTCCATGATGTTTTTCATGTGTCATTGCTCAAGAAGTATGTTAAATATGTTGATCATGTGATTGATTGGTTTGTATTACACGTGGAGCCAAAAGGAGAATTCCAGCAGAACTGTAGTGCATTTTGCAGAGAAAGATGCTCATGCTCCAGAACTGAGCAATCAAGCAGGTTGAAGTGAAATGGAAGCACTTTGGACAAATTGAAGCTACATGGGAGATGGCGAATTAGATGTGGGATATGTATCCTTCCTTATTCGTTGGTTGAGTGGATGTTTTGGTATATGTATTTGGTATAGGTTTTTGGTACGTGTTTTGGTGATGTTTGGTGTATGTACATATGTATATGGATGTAAATATCATCATAAGGTATGTTATAAAGCTCCAATAAGAGGTATGGGTGTCATGTCATTATGATGTTATACTTGTTGTGTTGTCATGTTGGTTTGTTTCTCAGCAGGATGATCATTGTAAATACTGCAACGAGCTAAGTTATAAAGCTCCATGGGCAGCATGTTTTGCTTACAGTAGCCTTGTTGGTTGTAGGTGTTAACACCAAGGATGGTGTTACCCCAAGGGTGAGGGTTCTGTAACAACCCTGGTTAAAAATCCATGTAAAAGTTAATAAAGGAAAAATATATACCTAGGTCATGAGACATGTATTCCAAGTTGAATGTTGGGCAAAAGAATAACGATGGGGATCATTGGTGACTCATTATTGGATAAGGAAATTCGTAAAGGATTTGGAAAGACAAAATGGCAATTTGGCACATTTATTTATGAAAATAATGGAAATTAGGAGAAAAGGGAGGTGAAATGACACATGTTTCACGTGAGTAGGAAAATGAAGGAAAATAATGGAAAATGAAGAAAATAGAGGCTTCATCAATAAAAATCCTTTTGAGGATCAATTCACATGCTTTTGTCAGTTCATTTTTGGAGCTCTCTCTCTCTCATACTCTTGGACACAGAGTTTTCTTGGAGCACTCTTGGAGATGTGTGGCATACTTGGAGTTTTGGAGCAAGAAGGCAAAGGAAGAGAAGGATAGCACAAGAGGACATCGGGATCAAAAACTACAACAAGTTTTTATTGTAGGTATCAAGTTGCATGTATGTTTCCCTCACTAGTTTACAGCATGCATGTGGTTTATTGGGCATGATCTATCATTGGCATGGAGGACTGCCTGGATTGAAAGTGGATTTTCCTAGACTTGCCATTTTCGGGATAACCATGGTGTTGTGGGTTCATTTATTTATTTTTTCTAGTTAGTTCTCATGTTTCCTTTAGCTTGGGTTGTGTTACTATTTTCTAGAAGCCTTGGTTGGACAAATTCTCTGGAAGCCCTGTAATAGCTTGGGTAGAGTTACTAGTCCTGGAAGCCTTGGTTGGGAAAATGCCATGGAATCCCTTCGTGGGTTGAGTTATTAGTCCTGGAAGCCCTGGTTGGAAAAATTCTCTATAAGCTCGACGATAACTATGGGTTGAGTTACTAGTCCTGGAAGCCTTGGTTGGAACAAACGCTCTAGAACCCTAGAAGCCTAGGGTAGAGACCAATCTAGTGATGGTTTGTGATGTTTGACAATGAGGTGGAATCACGTAGCCTCTGGAAGCCCTGGTTCAGGTCTGATGGATTTTTCCATGAGATCCCACATTCATGCATGGAATATGGCACGGGGGTGATTGACTAAAGAGAGATTTGGCTCAACCATGTCTATGGTTGGGTGGTGCGTGGAAGTCCCAGACCTAGTTTCATTTTTCTTGTGGTAATAAAAAGCTCTTTCCTATGGTATTGATGGGTAAATATGCTTATTATTATGTGTTTTATATGGTTGTTTTATGCTTAGCATCTATGATGTTTATATGTTGGTTATGAATGAGTTTTATGAATTTCATGATCTTTGGCTCTTATCATGTTTTTACTTGTAAATGAATGAACGATGTATCTTATGTAAATTCATATTTAAAGGTGTCATTAAGTTATGGGTATTGACTTGGGCTCTGTGCCTAAAAAATTGGCACAAATCCCAGAGTCACAAGCACAACACTAGGGAAAAAAAATCCCAGATGCTCGCTTGCCCTTGATGTGGGAGCATTTGGAGTTGCCTAAACGCACCCTGGTCCAATCAAGGGGGCGTCTAGGGGTTTAATGTACTAACACTTTAGTTGGTCTCAGGGGCTGGTTACCTGAGTGGCTGGGATGGCTCTTGGGAGTTCTTTTGTTGATGTGGAAGGTCTGTGTGATATGTTCCACCAATTCCACTTACTTAATTGACACATAGGGGGTCAAATCATATCATTGTAACTTCTTGTCACATGTTTACCTCGGTTGGTCCGTTACTTGGGTAGATGTGGGAGGAGGGTGTTATAGAGTGCTATCAGAGCATGGTTCACCCTCAAACTAGATGGGTTGTGTGTTGGTAATGTATTCATGTTGGTTTCGTTTGTGTTTCTTGTGTTGTAACACTGTGTGCTTGTTGCATTTGTATGGTATGGTATATGGTTCCAGTGAGGTCGCCATGGGAAGTTGATGGTGTTATTGGGGAGTGTGTCATCATGAGTGTATGGTTGATTATGCATTGTTTATGCACGTCAGTATTCACATGTGGTCGTGTACAATGATGTGGTGGTCGTTTTCCATGCATGAGGTCATGGTATGTGTAGTTGATATGGTCATGCATTGATGACTAGACTGTAGCTAGTAGGATGGTTATATGGTTATATGATTATGTGTTATATTTCTATACATTGTCATGATTATGTTATACATGTATTACGTTGATCATGCAGACAAGGTAACCTCCCCAAATTATGCTAAGGTATGTTGGTTTATTCTGATTTGGTTTAGCTGACATGATATACCTTGTAGGGAGAATATCAAATATTGTGGAAATTTTGAATAAGATGACACTTATTCACAGAGATTATCCTGATTATATACTATTTGCGGAATCATGCATAATACATAACCTCCTCTACGTTGATCATCAATTTGGAGAATCAAAACATCAATCGCATGCGCACATTGAAGCATCAATCACACATATCAACACAGTATGTACCCAGGGAAAGCATACAGCTGAAAACCCCCAACTATATGTATATTATATTGATTGAGAACATGTAACAATACATAGTACAATACTCCCCGCAAGTACTCAGTACTATCTCCACCTGTTACACACAAACTAGCTTAGATCTGAATCAATCACAGGTTCTAATCTCCTCCACTGCTTGCCTGCCTCCACTGCGCAATCCTGCATGAGAATGGATGAGAATGGCTAAACCAAACTCGTATTTCCCTTGTGTAACACTACGCAATCTCATTGGCAATACTCAATCCATTGATTGCGCAAATCACATGCACAACTATAGTCACAACTGAAAGTTGTCTTGCCCTTTCACTCACCTCTAACACTTGTCTCCACTAAACTGTCCATGCACTAAGTTAACTAATGTATTATTTAGTTTATGAGTTAATAATTAGTGAATTAATTAATAATTAATTCACACCACTCATCACTAGTGTATTTGTTACTTAGACTAAATACAACTAGTTCATTGGCAATACTCAATCCATTGATTGCGCAAATCACATGCACAACTATAGTCACAACTGACAGCTATCTTGCCCTTTCACTCACCTCTAACACTTGTCTCCACTGAATTGTCCATGCACTGAGTTAACTGATGTATTCTTTAGTTTATGAGTTAATAATTGATTCACACCACTCATCACTAGTGTATTTGTTAGTTAGACTAAATACAACTAGTTCAACTAAGTCAAACTGAACACAA
>APFE031247567.1:0-15298 GCA_000404065.3 Pinus taeda | reverse complement strand
GACTGCATGTTTCTAAAGCAAGAAACAAAATCCTCCAAAGAAAGTTGTCAGAGGCCCGGAAGAGGAAGAAGAAAAGGACAAATCCACTATCCATCTTGGCTGAAGCATCCTTCATTCATCATGATATTGATCAGCCTTGATCCAGCATCAAGATATGAAAATTTTGAGAATTTTGGAGCATTTTGCCAATTTTTGGTAAATTACAGGTTTTTCCCTTGTCGCGTCCGCGTCGCGCGCGCGGACATTTTGAAGGACTGCTCGGAATTTTGCAAACTTGGCATTTTTGGAAAGGGCATGCCAAGAGAAAAATTACCAATACTCGGGAGAAGTTTAATTTTGAGATTTGAGCCTCCAAAAGCTCAAAATACATCAAAAAAATGACTTTCTGCCCACTTTTTGAGTTGCAGAAAGTGACCTTGGGAGAAATGGTTTTTGGGGGGGCAAAACAACTCCAAATTCAGAAATTCCACTTGGGATGGAAAGTAGACAGGCCAAGCTTTCCAATGAGCTATCTTGCACTTAATTTGGACCAGTGGAACCCACTCAAAAGATGCTGCAAAGGTGCGCGGACACGAGAGACAGGGGGCGCGGACATGAGAGAAAACTTTGCCAGAAATGACTTTTTGGGTCAAAAAACACTGTTTTGACTATGGTTGATTATTTTTACTTGTAGATGATGGGCAAATGTAATATTTTCATGGCACTTTTATGGATTTTACCTCTCTTTACTCTTCTAGAAGCTTCCTTGATGTAAAAAGTGAAAAATTAATGCATGAATCAGTTAGCTAACTTTTAGAGGCAAGTTGTTGAGCTGGCCTATTATCTAGTGATTGATTTAGAATTTGTTGTAACAGCTCCTAGGAGGCTGAGCTCGACCCCTAGAGGTGGGGAAAGGAGTTGGATCTCCTATATTATGCCTCCTCTTACTCATTCTCAGGGTTGGACTCTAGAGGGAGAAGTGCTATTGTATTATTGACTTGTATTTTTCTGCAATTTGAGGAAAGGAAGGCCAGGGTTTTGCAGACTTCATTGTGGATTCTTGTGGATTATTATGTTGATGGTGTGCTTCCTACTGTTATTGTAAGTGTGTTTATGTGTTCCATTCCTTAATCTCTTGCTGCTATTTAAACAAAAGAAGTGATAAAGTTTGAATTCATGCATGCCATGCTCAGCTTTCAATTTTGTTTAAATTTTATGTTTTCCACCGTCTAGAGAGGATTCAAATTCATTGTTTGCCCTCTTTAGCTTTTCTCCTTTCCTCCTTGATCATCTCTTTCAACTAAAGGCATCAGCATAGATTCCTACCTTGCCCCAAGGAATCACCTGCAAAAACTGAGCTCAATCCCCGCACCCTGAATTGCACTTCCTCCAATTGCCACCAAAAAACCCAAAAACTATAAACCAATCCCCCATATCAGTTTACTAGCCTAAAATCCTTGTTCCTAATTGGTCAACTCATCCTATTGACAAAATCCATCGAGTTTTGACCCGAGAGAGCCTTCTCATACCTCGTAGGGCTAGCTACGAGGTGAAATGGTTTGATGTAGCCTTGAGAGTTTGTCTATCTCAGCCTAGGTGAATTCCAAGCGCTAACAGAGAGCAAAGCCATCAATATCATACAAACTGATTTGGTTCCAAATATAAAGTTGCAATGTGCACCTTTTGTGTGTTTTGCACATTATGGAGATCAAAAAATTTCTCCATCTGTAGTATCCATGTTCCGAGATCCTTGCCATCAAACTTCCTCATATCAATATTTGGAACATAGTGGTTCTTCGGTCCAATGTTAGAGTCTATGAAATCATGATTAACATTTATTTTGTTCTCATCATGAGTTTTATTTACTACCCTTTCGCCATTATTAATCATTTCTTGTAGAAACTTTGTCAAATTTGTCTTCAAATCTTCCATGCCTTTCTTTAAATCATCCATCTTAGCTTCAACGTTGTCCATCTTAGCTTTCATGCCATTCATCTTAGCTTCTATGCCTTTTTTTAAACCATCCAACTTAGCTTCCACGCCTTTCTTTAAACAATCCATCTTAGTTTCTACATCTTTCTTTAAACCATCCATCTTATTTTTTGTTACTTTTTGTGCGAGTGAAATTTGTTGCACTTAGTTTCGTAATTTTGATATATCATGTTGCATTTCTTCCTCTTCTTCATGAGTCATGCTAGATATTTCAGGTTGCTTACTAGGTGTTTCCATTTTCTTTCTTTGGGGCATCAATTATTGATAATAATGCTTCACTATGCCCTTTGAATTCCTTCAAACTAATTTTTCAAACCAAGCTTATGCAAAAATTAAAAAAAAACTACATGCCTTTTTCACTTTGTAGGAGCTTGATATTGAATCTGATGTATCTCTGTAATTTTGGATCTCCTAGGTATTAAATTTCTTCTCGCGATAACCCTCTGAGTAATCTTTCAAACCCCGCAAGTCTAATCAAGATTGGATTCTCCAATGAATAGTTATGCCAAATCTCCCACGATAACCTGAGTATAGACTAGTTCAATAGAGCAAACTTGTACGACGTGCCGTGGGTCACTATTTCAACCTTAGGTTCTAAAAATGATACGCAAAAACACTACTTTCCATCCTCTTTCTGTAACTTCTTATGAAAATTCAATATGATGCTCAGAGCGAAAGTTATGACGATTTTCCCATGGTGACCTGTTTGGAATGTAATTCGGGGGTCTGCAAAAACCCTAACTTCCTCAGATTATATTTTCAAAAATGTAGCGAGACAGGATCTGAAATTCGGATTCGAGGTTTAGACCGATTTCTTCTCAAACGGGTTTTTTTTTTAGCTTCTGAAACATTGTAGCAAAAGAGTTATAGTGAAAATTCCACGATGACTTGTTTTAGATGAAATTCTGGAGCTTGCAAAAACCCTAACTTTCTCAGATAGTATCTCCAAAAATATAGCGAGACAAAATCTAAAGTTTGGACTCGAGGTTCAATGCGATTTGGTCTCAAATTGGTTTTTTATTAGCCTCTGAAACGTCACAGAAAAAAGTTATAGCGAAAATTCCACGATGACCTATTTGGAGCAGTGAAACCCTAGAGTCCAAAGCTCTGATACCAAATGTTATGAAACCAACTCACAAAAAGATAGAAAAGATAGATCAATGCCTTAGAATTCAGAGTTTTTGATGGGACAACCTCCTTTACATTACACAAATGAAAAATTCTTGGATGATTTAAATGACACCTCATCCCTGTCCTCCCTTTCTTTTTTTGGGTCCAAATTAAATCTATGCACAAAGAAACCGGGAGCCTCCGCAAAGATTCTCTTGCACAAGCGGTCCCACCCCGCTAACCCCCTAACTTCGGTCTGGACGAAGAACGAGTCAACATAAGATTGGATGGTATCTCGTAGGGGGCGGCACTTTGTATGTCCATGAATTTAAACCTCCTTTCTATATATAGGAGTCTAAGGGGTCACAATATAACTGAGTCGATCTAACAATAATAATATAAAGGCTCAAAAATAACAATAGAGGGATTCTGTGGGGCACATTAATAAAAATATGGGGACAATAGGGGCACAACAATAACAATAAGGGATACAACGACAATAGTAATGGGGGAATCACTAGTATTATAGGGACCTAACAAATTGTCAAGCCCGAAGGTTTTAAAGAAGTGGTAGTTTTAACCTTGAAAATTAAAAATGGTGCTCATATTATTGCCACTTTCTGAGTTGAATTTAAAGTTTTCATTGATAATATCTTAACACTATCAAGGTCATGGTTGAAAATGTGTTAATTTTAACTCCGGAAAAAATAAGCTATCAATGGCATCACTTTTAGAAATGGAAGGTAAAAATAACAACTAAATGCAACCTCTAAAACAAATGAGAACTCTGGAGAGTTCTCCTCAAGTTGGTAACTATGTTAGTGAGGAAATTGTTGAAGAATCATTGTTGGTTCCCATGTGGAATCTCTTGGTTACATATCTTTCCATTAGATCAAATACTTCCCTGATTGTGTTTTGGTGTAACTGATGATCTTTGGTATTAAATACTACTTCTGGTTGGAGCCAAATGGAACCTTCTTCATCAAATTATAGTAGGTTGGTCTACACTTTGAAATTTGATCTCATGACCTTCAAATAGGACACATGAAAGATTACATGAATATTAGATTGTGCTTAGAGGGCTAGCTTGTAAAATATCTGACCAACGCATTATATGATTCGATAGGGGACTATATGACTTAGGAGCTAGCCTTTGGGTAACATTATCTTTGAGTGATATATGCTTTTAAGGCTACATGCAAAGAAACACTTGATCATATTTAGCAAAATAACATTTTTATCTATGCTAATTAGCGTGTTGTTTCATTTTACTTTTCAATATAGATAATGGTTTCTCTAGTGTGAAACATTCACTCTAATGCATGAGCCTTGGAGGTGCCTGGTACATAGGATGTTTCTTACAAAGGGTTTTGGCTATAAATAACTTCATATGGTGTCATTTTGGTAGCATCATTATAAGTGATATTATACCACAATTTAGTAAGAGGAAACCATTGTGCACACTAGTGCAACTTTTTAGAACCAAATCATCTCAAATAAGTTTGTATACACTTGTTAACCACTTTTATGTTACCATCGATTTGAGGATGATATGCAGTGCTTATATTTAGTTGTGTATGTCGAAGTTTAAATTCATACCAATTTTTTTAGTAAATGTTGGATCTTGATCCAAGACAATAGAAGTGGGCATATCATGTAGCTTAAAGATATGATCCATGAAGGCCTAGGAAACTTAGGAATGATGATATAGGGAAAAAAACGAGCACCTTTGAAAATATTAACAACTACCACCATGATGATTGATTAGCTACCCACTTTTGAGAGTCCCACTACAAAATCCATTGAAGTGTCTGCCCAAATATATGTCAGGATTGGTAGAAGTGGAAATGCCTCTAGTATCTTCACCCTATCTTCTTTGTTTCTTTCACAAGCATCATATGATGTTACGAAATCCTGGATATCTATTTTCAGGTCCTCACAAAAGAATTAAAACTTAGTTATTTCATAGGTTTTATGAAATCCAGATTGACCTACTATTGGTGATGAATGGAGCTCCTCTAAGGCTTATTGTTTTAAGGTTGAATATTTTGCTATAACAATGTTCCATTTATAATGTAATGTGTCTTATTTCCATGTGTAACTTTTAGGTGGGTTGGGATATCTCTGAAGCCATTGTATGACCTATCTTAAAGTGTTGTTTTCTAGTCATTCCCAACAGACTTCCTTGAGCCATCTTGAACTTGGTAATGGTAACCAAAGGAGTTGACACCCATCCTCAAATTGTTTAGATAAAGCATTATCCATTACATTCTCTTTATTTTTCTTGTATATAATCTCATATTCATACCCCAACATCTTGGTAATCCATTAACATTAATTTGACAAAGACAATCATTGTTCGACGAAGTACTTCAAACTATGATGGTAACTTAGTCTTCATCTAAAAATTCTTCCTTGTGAGATATGGCCACCAAGTCCCCACTACATGAAGGATGGCCATCATTTCCTTCTCATATCTGGATTTTCCCTAATTGTGGTTACATAATTTCTTATTGGCTAATGCCAAGGGGCATCCTTCAATACTACTCCTAAAACTTTGCTTGAGCCATCATACTCAAAGAAAAAAGTCTTATTAAAGTTGAGCACCACTAATATTGGAGTAGTGCACATGGCATCCTTAAAGTAGTGAAGGTTTCTTCTGCTTCCTCGCTCAATACAAAGGTATTCCTTTTAAGGAATGAAGTTAGAGAAGTTGCAATTTTTCCATAATTTTTTCACCAATTTGCTATAGTAGCATATAATTCCTAAGAATCCCCTCCAGCTCTTCAATGTTTTTGATCGAGCCAATCTTGTATAGGCACCATTTTCTTGGGATCAACTCATACTCCCTCTTAACTTACTATGTGACCCCAAAAATTCAACCTTAGAAGCCCCAAAAACACATTTGGAGCATTTCATGAGTAATTGTTTATCTCTCAAAAGTTGAAAGGACAAGTATCAACATCCTTTATGTGATTCCCATTCTTTACTATAGATCAAGATATCATCAAAGAAGACCAACACAAAATTGGGTAGGAATAGTTTGAAAATATTGTTCATAAGACTCTAGAAGGTGGATGGAGCATTATAAAGTTCAAAAGGAAGCATTAGAAGCTCATATTAACCTTTATGTGTTCTAAAAACTATCTTTGGAATGTTTTCCTTTGTCATCCTAACTTAGTCGTATTATGAATGCAAATCAAGTTAAGTGGAAAAAATTACTCTATGAATTTCATCTTGGATTTCATCGATTATTAGAATGGGAAAATTTCCATTGATTGTCAACTTATTGATGACCCTAAAATCAGGATGCATGTACCAAATGCTTTCCTTGTTTAAAACTGTGACTAGGTGATGAGCATGAGCTTGTACTAGGATATATTAACTTTGCCTCCAACAATTATTGAAAATAATAAAAATTTATTGTACTTAGAAATTACAAACCATGTCTAAATATCAAACACATACATGAGAACATAACACAACTAAAGTGAAACAAACTAAATAAAAATATCATGACCTTCTGCATAAAAGCATGATGTATTGTTTATGCATGTATCATAAGAGATGTAATAGGAATAAGCTTATATATTATGCTTGAGTCATAGGAAAGAACTCCTAAGTGATGTAAGTCTATATCAGCATGTATATGATGGAAAATCTAAAAGAACAAATCTCAATTATAAAATATAGATGGGAGAGCTCATCTATATAGCAATACTACATCCATGAGAGGGTGGTCTAGAAATAGATAATTAAAATTTATCATGCAAATCCTTAAATAAATCTAATGCTCATTAGGTAGGAATGTTCTACTAATGATTAAGTATGTAAAACTTCATCATTCCATGCATCCCTACTACTAAGGTAATCACTAAAAAAAAACTCTAAAAAAAAAACAAATTTATTGGTTGGCCATAGGGAATTAATAAAAAAATAAAAATAAAAATAAATAAATAATCATGAGTTTTTTTAAACATGAATATAATAAATCGATATATTTTAAATCACCTGTAAAAATTTTTGCACTTACTTCTCTCTAAATAAAATAGATTTTCATTTGGCTATAATTTTATAAATTTTAAGAATTTAAAATTTCACACACATGATTCCACATAATTTAGATGTGTTTTTCAAAATAATACTTGACATTTTTGTTTTTACTAATCATTTTAACCATACTTTTATATATATATATATATATAAGTTACTTTTACCTTTTTATATGTTTTATAGAATTCAAGGATTATTCTTTTCAAAATATCATAAGTTTTTAGAGAAATTAGGAAAAGTATGTTGTTTTAGTCAATCTCCTGGCTTGGAAGGTCTCGCATTGATTTGTAAAAGGCTATTAACAAGGTACAAATACATAAAGTTAGGAGGGTCTTCGATACTTGTCTCGACCATACATGGATATGGGTTCTTTTCGAGCAATGTCATAATTGATGTCTATCCACTGCTAAGAGTATTTGTCGGAGATACATATTTGCGAGTGTTAAGTGTATTGTATTCGGAGGAGATATATCAAATATGTTTACTTAATACAAAATAAGTAAGTTTTGAAAATAAAGTTATTTTATTGGTTGAGTTATTGGTTTTTTTATTTGTGGGAAAAATTATCATAATTTAGTTGTTGATTTATAGATTATTTAATTGATAAACTTCACATTTATTATTATCAATTTTTTATTAATATTCAATGAATTTATATAAATTTTTATAATATATTTTAATCTATTTTTAAAATTCATCTTGCTTTTATATTTTGAAATTAATATTTTTACAATCAATAATAACACATAATCAATGTAAAGAGACATTTTTCATTATCAAAGGAATTGTATAATAACTTAAGCAACTACATAAACATCAACCTATTATAAACATCAAAAAATAATTACTTTATAATACACCTCAAATTGCCAAGATTTTTTTTTACTATATCATAACTTTATTATTAATTTATTATTAAAAATATGTAACAAGGTTTAACTGTGGAGATTCAACCCCACTTAACCATGTATATCCTTAACTTCTAATAAGGGTTTCTTACAATTCCATGGGCGAATACCATGGTTTATATCAATACCACATACCCAAAAGAGCATAACTTATTTCAGATGACACTTGTTCATATGACATTTTTAATTAATCAATTTAATTAATCTAGTAGAGAGGGAATAAATGAAAAAAAATGCATGAGTAAATATTTTGATTAAAATATTGCTATATGTTTTTTAAATGTATATATCTCTAATTCATATTTAATTCTTATATTATAATAATAATAATAATAATAATAATAATATAATATGTTATAATTTAATTATTTTTTTAAATTTTGGCAATGTAGGATGTATCATGAAGTTTTTTTATGCTTATCCTAGATTGATCTCTAATCGATTTTTATTAGTTGAACCTTTGATCTTTTCTTCTTCTTTTTTTGACGAAACAAAATAGCTAGGCCGAAGGGCTAGAGTGAGGTCTCTGGTACCATCCACAAGAATGCTCAGTTAAGAGTTCACAGGGCTCTAATCCAATAACAACAATGTTCATAGGCACAAAATCATTACAATAATATTTATCAAGGCATTATAGCTCATCATGTCACTAGGATGGAATTCAACATGGGCTGGGAAAATAACAATCATTGTGCCCAACCACCCATCCCAATTGAACCTTGATCTATAAATACTACTAAAAATACTTTATAATATTCCATGGAGGTTAAATCCCTACTATTCACCTAATAATTATTGATATATAAATTAAAATTAAATTATAAGTCCTATTCCAAAATAGACATGGCTATCAACATAATTAAGTGATTTCAAATTAAATTTTAAACTTATTTGGCTATGTGTAGTCTAACTAATAGGCAAAATGACCATTTTATGAATACTTTTTTCTAGTCAATTTTATTCAAAATCTGATAGAGATTTTTAAGTCATAATTTTAAGTTGTTTAATTGTAAAGATCTAATGCCCAAGAGGTTTTCAAAATGTTGAATCCATTTACCCATTCAAAAATGCATTTAAAAAAATAAAATAAAAATCTTAACTAAAAAATTGTAGTGACAAATTCTAGTAAAAACTATTTCACTAATTAATTAAACAATATATATAAATACTATATTAAGTTAATTTTGATTAAATCATGATAATTTATAAATTCATAATATTAATAATCTGTTCATAATATTAATTTGATATAAAAATTATTTAATTTATTATAAAATTTTATTTCTCTAACCATAAGTGAAGCAGTTCAATAAAAAAACACATTTTTTTTTTAAATCTTCGTCATCAACTTTTCCATTGTAAAAATCTACCCGTTAAAAAAAAAAAAAATTCCAAATTCATCTAATACATTTTAACACTACTAAATTCCTTGAGTCATGTCACGTAGGCTATCCTTCGAACACTAATTTCTATTTCCCCATCTTTAATATTTTCACGATTTTTAACGTGTGTTTCATGCTACATGGTTATGAGTAAATAAATTTGGAAAAATCATGTCACATAACCTATCCTCTTGATACTAAGTTCTATTTCCTGGATTTCTGTATGTTCATTATTTTTAACATGGGTCTCTGCTAAAGGGTTATGAGGGTTATGAGTATATAAAGGGTTATGCTAGAGGGTTATGAGGGTTATGAGGGTTATGAGTATATAAAGGGTTATGAGTGTGACTTCTGGGTGGATTGCAGTGTTTAGAGGGATTACAATGGGAAAAATTGGGATAAGTATTGGGAATTTTGTTATCTAAGTATTTTGGGTTGGGTTGTGTTGTGTTGTGTGAGATAGTTTTGAGTAATGAAAACAATTTCACTTTTATAGATTTTTAGCTTTAATTTCAGGGTAGTATATATAGATAATTGCATGTAGTTGGGTGGAAAAGTTTCTTTAGCAATTAATGGGTGGTGAATTCTAGAAAAAATGAATATTTTTATTGATGGTTAGTTCTTTCTATAAATTGTCTAATAGTAGTAATTGTACAGAAGGCATGTTCCAAAGAGAAGATCATTTGCATCTCTATGATATTCTAGTGCTTAGAAGTTGAGGTGGATACAATCTACAAATCCACACCATGTGCTAGTATATATGTGTAGTTCAAGATACAACTTATAAAAGAAATATATAGGTGTCATGTTTATCATATTTGAAAAATTAAAAATAAATAAGTAAATGCAAATAATATCATTTCTCAAGAGACATTGCATAAGACAAATCCAATTAAGCTTAAAAAGTCCCTTAATCTGGGGAATTCCTATGAAGGTTTTGTCTTAGTTGTCTTAGGAGTCTCACATGTTGCATGGATCCTTACTTAAGGATGACATGACAATGCCAGAGTAGTGTTTAGATGGATTAAATCATTGCAAACAACTTAATGGATCAAGTGTAGCCTTTTTCTATGCTTGTATTGATTTTATGAGGTTTGTGTCAACCTTTTATATCAAAACTACTGCATCAAAATATTCCATGGCACAATGCTTACTCAATTTATACAATAGAATGAATGTCACTTTGAAAGAAACAATGACACACTCACATATTATTCATGTTATGGTTGGGAATTGGATCCATATTTCACACATTGTGCCAATATTTTAACATTATTTATTGGGTAAAAGGACTATTATTTGTTGTTTTTTCAAAGAGAAATATGATCTTCTAATCTAACAATTACTTTCCAATTATTTCTTAATCAAGTCATCTTATGTGACATGTATCATTAAGCAATTATACATAGAAAAAAACGACATTAATGCAATAATGATAGTAGGATCATAAAGAGACAACCAAGCACAAAAGAGAGACAAATATTATGCCCTGGGAAACCCAAACTCAAGAGAAAACCCAACAATATTTTCTAGGAGAAATTGTTTAGTTCAACAAAGTACAATATGATATTTCAATTCAAAATTTCTCAACCTAGACCAACAATCTAGGATAGGTCAAACTTGGTTAAGCAGACTAAAACTCAGCATCCTATAACTACCCAAAACGTTAGTCAAACTCATTCAAACAAGCAAAATTCAGCATGTTGTAGCTTCCCATAACCTCAATCAAATTGCCCAGAAACATGCCAAAATTCTGTTAAACAACAACATAACTAAGTCAGTCAATGTTGGTCAACATAGGTCAAAGCTCCAGAAGTATTCCTCGTTAACTTGCATGTGTGAACACAAGAATAGAAGATGCTATGTGAATGTGTGTCCAAATGATGGAGCTCAAGTTTGTATTTATAGTGGTCATGAGGTGCCCAAGGGGCACATCTCCTTGTGTTGGGATGACCTATACTTTGGGGGCGAATTGAGCAAATTTAGTTCAAATTTGATAAGGAGAGGATGCGGAGCACGCTCGACCAGCGCCCCCCACCCAATAAGCATCAAGGGCCGGCAGGGTGAGGTACGAACGCTCGACTAATAAGGCCGCCATCGCTCTTTTGGTTACTTATTTGAGAGCCAACAAGTCAATTGAAATTTCTTGCTTGCTTGACGTTAGGAAAGCAAGGTAATTTATTGCTTGTCCGCACTAGGTTTCTGAATATCTTTCCCTTAATTGCCCGCTGACAAGTAGGGGCAAGCTTTCTTCATAACGTAATTAGAAGCGAGTGTGGACCAGCCTAAAAGCAAGTGAAAAACACTTACTTGGCAAGAAGGTTCGTTCCTTACTGCTTGGCCGGTGGAAAGAGCTAGTTACAAGCCTTCAATCAAGTTTTTAATTTTCCCTCTTTTGATTTAGCCAACTTGTTGTTGGGGAATACCTCCTCCAACTCCCAAAAAACAACACTCCCTCTTACCAAGGGAGGAATTCACCTTGACTTCCTCAAATGTCCACTTTGTTGAAACAATTCTCCATCCCAAGAAAAGATTGAAAGAGCTCGCTCTGTTAATGTACCCATCCACTTCATGTTTTATTCTAGAACGATATGGAAAGCATCATGCAAAGGGTCTAGTTACCCACTAGCCAAATACCCTTTGCAAAGGATCTAATCACCCACTAGCTAAATACCCTTTCATGATATTGTTAGGTACCCCCTCATCGGAGTAAACATAAGACTAGTCCTGGGTCACCAATTATCCAAGTCGTTACTTGGAACCAAGTCAGTATCCCTGACCAATAGAGAAATCCTTCTCTAATTTACCATTTTCTCATGTCGTCATATGATACTTGAATGCTAAAACACCTACCTAATGCTATGGGGCACTCACTCTACCCACTATCCGAGTAAACCTTGACAATATGGTCAAAACCTTCTGATCAGGGGAGCACCTGTGCCCTGATGCTCTCTAGGCTAATCTCCCTAACCACATTACATGGCACTTGGTCAATACCATTGACCTAGTCAATACCCTTGACTTAGGGAGAATGTCTATCATTGATGCTACAACACCAACACTCCCTCTAATCGAGGGAACCATTCTCAACCATTCCAAACTTGTCCCTAAAGTAAACAAACTTCATTTAGGACAAAGGCTTTATGAGAATGTCAATAACCTGCTCGTCTGTAGAAATGTATTGGAGCATCACTGCTCCCTTTTATACCATGTATCAGATGTAGTGGTACTTGATCTCAATGTGCTTTGACCTGTCTTCATGGTCATTTGCAACACTTGATCAAACAATCCTACGAGCAACTTCCAAAGCCACACTACTTCACAACTAACCAAACTAGTTGCAATATACTCAACCTGTGCAGTGCTAAGTGTGATAGATGTATGCTTCCTATTCATCCAACATATCATAGCAGAACCAAACTAAAGCAACATCTTGACGTGCTCTTCTTGAATTTCAAACTCTGCTCAATTTGAATCTATATATCCTTGCAATTGTACTTCATCATTTTGAGCCATATTTCAATCCATATCCAATTGTACCATGTTGGTACCTCAACACATGTTGTGTTGCACTCCTCAACTCAACCATAAACTGACCGACTTCCTTCACTACATCCATCACCACAACTACTTTCCGGCCACCCTGATTAGGTGCTCCCTCTAACACTGAAACAACTTGGTTATGACAATTCTATCTGCTCCATCCACCATTGTTGCTTCCTAGTCACTGAAAGATGTCTGACATTTATCATGGTGCACTCATAGAAGGCATAATTCTCTTAGAGACCTCTAGTATATGAGCATATAGTCTTGACATTTTCAATCCCATGATATCCTCTTGGACGACTGGTCCTTCCACTTTTTCTGATTTTATGTACATCATGGATCCACCAAATCTAAGTCAAAGCCTCCCAACTTCTTCAACTTGGTCACCGTGGTAATGTCCATCATCACAAAATTTCTGAAGGATCTCAATAGTATACTTTTGTTGACCAAGGAAGTAATGCATCAAATATAGATCCTTGATTTTGAACTCAGAGGTAAACTACCTCTAAAGCAAGGCTTCCTGAGGTAATCCTAACTACTTCTATTTCAAAATCAAATCTTCCTACCATTGTTTCTCCCTCTGTCACATGATTCATTATGCTCTTTTCATAAATAAGTCATGTAATAATAAGATCAACCTTATAGTAAAGGTTAGGACCAACATTACACTTGGTGAAACTAAGACTCATCAGATATGCATCAATACGAGAATATCATGCTCTAGGTGCTTGCTTGAATATGTACAAATTTGCCTTCTTTAGTCTGCAAACATGAGATTCCCTCTCATGTACCTCAAATCCCTGAGATAGATCTATGTACAATTATTCTTCCTTTATTACTTTTTTGGGGAAAGTAGTCTTCACATCCTTCTAATATGATTTCCAACCCATAATAGAAATAATAGTTCTAATAGATGTGTCCCTGATAACTGAAGAAAATTTCTCTTCATAGTCCTCTCCATCATTTTGGTAGAACCCTCTTGCCATGAATCTCGCTTCGTACTTCTCTATGTTGTTGTCTGATGCATGTTTGATCTTGTAGATCTACTTGGAAGTCACCATTGGCTTCCCTTTAGGTCTTGACACAACTTTCCACACATCATTCTTCATGATGGACTAATATTCCTCCATCATGACATTCTTTCAAACTTGTTGGCTTGTTTCCTTTGAACTAGAATCTCTTATGGTCATCTGGCATGGTTCTAGATGTTTGCATAATTTCTCCCTCTCAAACAAAAATCACTCTTGTTGAATTTATCCTTGATCCTAGGAGAATCCTCTTCCCACAAACTTTGCTTCATTCGTCCCGATGCTTCCATATGCTGCTAGAATCATTACCTTGGAAACCTTCATGATGTACCTGTAAACTTCATTAGGAGGCCATGGAAGAAACGGTTATAACCAAGAAAAAGATACAAATACAATAGGCTTACCAATAAGTAATAATAATCAAGGAAGAGAGATATGAAGCACTTATCTTTTTATCTAAGGATTGCAGGGAACTATCAACTCCCTCTTGATCCTTTTCTTCTTGCAGAAATCATTGAAATCCATATGTAATATCATCAAGCTAGAGATGCCTATCCTCATCCTCATCATTATCTAATTAATGCATGTTACTTTCCTTTTCTTCCTTGCATGAATTGTATGATCTAGGGTTTCTTCATTTAGTGAATTCATCGATTTTCAATACTCTAGGTCTAGCTCTATGATTTTATCCACAAACCCTAGGGATTTTTAAATCACAACCTTCAAGTATTTTCTATGGGTTTTAAACCGTAAGTCCACCAGCTTTTCCAAAAAGGGCTCATATTTTAACACAAATTTTATGAATTTTCTTGATTTATATGAGAGAACCTTTCTCGTAAGCTCCCTCTTGCTTGGGAGTAAATTTCTTGAATCAAATCATATCTCAAATGCTTAAAAAATCCTACTCAATGTGTACAATTTTAACTCCAAGCAACATATCTCAACCAATACAATTTTAACTTGAATGAAATATACAAGGCATCTTCTACACATACTTGTCAAGGCCCTTATTTGACCATATTTCCACAATCATAACACTACTTCAAGTTCAAATCCCTTTAGCAAGTCTTATAGATAACAACAATTTTGGTCCTGCCTATAGAGAGCTTCCTAGACATGCCTCAACACTTCCCTCTCAACCGGGCCTAAACTTGGTCCCAGAACTCAACTATCTAGAGTTCTATTCGGCCCTTTTAATTCAAAACCTAGCCTATACTCATCCAACACTTGAACAACAACCATTCTTATTTTCCTTGCTAGCCTCCTGATGGCTTTGAGACACCTCTGCATCTCCTGACCA